>WEIS01091217.1:20182-33844 GCA_013389965.1 Todus mexicanus
GGCGGGAGGGAGGGAAGGAAGGAGGGAAGGAGGGAGGGATGGAGGGAAGGAGGGAGGGAGGCAGGGAGCGCTGCGCCGCCTCCTGTTGCTGCTGCGCCCCTGTCTGCGCCCGCCGCGACCTGCGCCTCATAAACCCGAGCGGCCCCGGCGCCGCCCCGCACACGTCAGGGGCCGTGGCCCCGCTCGGCTCAGGGGGGACCTCTCCCCTACCTGCCTCCAGCTCCTCTCAGGGACTTGCCCGAGAGCCACAAGGTCTCCCCTGAGCCTTCTTTGCACCTCAGCCGCCCCTCGCCAGCCTCCTGCTCCAGACCCTTCCCCGGCTCCACTGCCCTTCTCCGGACACCTCCTCAAAGTCCTCGTGGCCCAAACCCGAGCCCAAGACTCAAGTGCGTTTGCTGACCTGTCACGATGCTCCTCACGAAATACTCGGAGCTCTCCATTGCTACGTTGGTGTGCCTCAAATGATAGAACCACCGTGGGGGGGGGGTGGAAGGGACCATTAAAGGTCAGCTAGCCCAACCCCCAGGTTGTCTGTAAAGAAAAAGAACTTCCCCAGCCCTTTGTCCCACCAGCCATCAGCGACCCTCGCAGGGCCTCCAGCTTCGCACCACGGCATCTCCATCTCTCCAGACAAGGAGACTTCACAACCTCTCTGGGCAGCCTGGGCCAGGCTCTGTCACTCTACCGATGACCAAAGGGAGCGCAGCAAAAGCTGTGGAGACGACTTTTTAGGAGCCAGAGATGACCCGCTCCCACATCCTCACACTTGAGCAGTATTCAAAAGTGAGGACTGAACTTTGCCAGGGTCAGGATGATCTGGGGATACAAGAGATGGGTAATATGGGAACATCCATATTCCACAATGGATAGGCACAACCCCTGGTGCTAATTAAGGGTGCGATTCATGATTAGATCTCGCTTTCAGCCGTTTTATCCAGCTGTTATCTGAGTGCAGAAAGCCACGATGCAGGGAATCACACTTCTGGTGTTTTGTAGCACTCTTTCCCCGACCTCAAAAACATAGAATCATCATGGGATCATGACTAGTTTGGGCTGGAAGGACCTTTGAAGGCCATTTAGTCCAACCCCCTGCAGGGAGCAGGGACATCCTCAACTAGAGCAGGTTGCTCAGAGCCCCATCAAGCCTGACCTTGAATGTCTCCAGGGATGGGGCCTCAACTACCTCCACCCTTTCAATAAAGCTAAAAAAGTTTCTAAACATCCAAGAAACAAAGATATGTAAAAGACAGACCTGGAGGCCAGGGCAGATGTTCCGTGTGGTCATCCTGGAGTGCAAAGAAACACCGAGGTTTGGCAGAACTGCGAGAGAGCGAAAATACGGTGTTAAAATCAGGTGCCTCATTGGGTATTTCTAACAGGAGACAAGCCCCAGCACCGCATGTGTAACAAACACCAGCCGAGGCAGGGCTTGAAAGGTCAGTTAAAGAGATATCTCATCTCTGACAGCCCAGTTCGGACACACGATTATCAAAGAAATCGGGGATATTCTCGTGCGTGCTGCAAGCCTGACATATCTACATATGTCCTTCCATATGCATGTGCATATATATAGAGGTATCTGTTAAAAACCTGTTAAGTATTTGCAATTCTAACGTTAGCCGTGCTAAGGCTACAGCGGATAAGGCTTCCCGCAGCTGAGCGGCTCCTGGTGATGCACCACACCAGCAGCTACAAACATTTTTGGAATTCAGAATAAGAATTTACTGAGTTTCTGCTCTACCAGGTTCTTTCCAGGCTGCATTCAATGGCGTTTCTCCACGGCGGCCAGTTTGGAAAGCATTCATTCTGATTTTCCTCTCCCTCCTTTCAATCTTTACCATTAAACCCACAGTTTTTGTTTATTCCAGACACCATCTCTGCTGAAGTTTGACAAGGATGTCCTTTAACGACCGATAAATTGGGCCACAGGTTCTCCTTCTCCATGAGCCCTGGAGAACACGAGGCTGGAGACCTGGGTCTTGTTCCTGTGAAACCAGAGCGCGCGTCCGTGGCCTGCTCAGGTTTCCAGCCTGCGAATGACTGACTGCCTTAATGGAACGGAGAAACACAGGTATTTTCTCTGAGTAATCAGAGACGCAGGAGGCCTGTGACGGCGCGATCGTTAAACCTCAGGCAGTACACATGGGTTTCTCAGCAGAGGACACATCTGAGCAGAACGCCCGCGCCTCAGCTCTAAAATTCGTTCCTATTTGCATTTTGGCGATGCCTGAGGTCCCATTCACGGGCTGGAGCCCTTTGTAGGGGCTTTGTGAGCGCACACAATAAGAAGGCCACGCATAAAGACCTTTCCGTTGGAGGGCTGTAGTCACACCACTGCACAAACAAAACCCCCAAAGCACCCAAACCCCAAAGCCTGGAGAGACAAGAACCAAGTTTTCCTGTTCTTCCAAGGCAACTCACTCCCCGCAGGCTTGCGCTGGTACTTGCACAACTCTCCTCGGCTGCAGCCGAAGCCTCTCTCCTGCTCTCCAGGAACCACCGCAGCTAAGGAAGGTGCCTCCAGCGGCCCCAGACCTCGTCACCTGCATGTTAATATTGCCATTACAACCCAAAAGACGACCTCCTCTCTAACTCCACTCACACCTGGAGTTGTGCATTGCAAAGCTGCAAAAGCCCTTCTCGCCAAGACACTACATTTAAAATTTGAGCCGCCTTCTGTCATTCGATTTCCAAACCTGGCGAAGAAGCCTTTTTTGCTATCACCCTTCTCGCCTGTCTACCCCAGAAGCCTGAGAAAGGGATTCCAGCCCCAAGGTGTCGGACAAGACCTGCCAGACAGCACGTGAAACAAAAAGGGCTCGAGTTTCTCCTTCGCGGTGCGCTAAAACCGGGAACGTGAAACCACACGACCATATTTAATTGTCTTAAAGACACCATTAATCTGGTAGATTGTTAAATGAAGAAACATAGCGGGCCTATTATTCTTAACAAAGCAGTGTTGGGATTTATGGTCAAGACTTAACCACGGGACGTAGGAAACGGGAGAGAAAAATGCAAAACATGAAAATTACGGTTGTAAAATACCTTATGAAAAATAGAAAGCGGTGGAAAGAGGCAGCACTGGTGACAATCTTGTATAATCGATACATTCCATAGAGCTGGTTTCAGGTGGTTCATTTCAAAACGGCGTGTGCCAAATCAAATGCAATTAAAACCACCTCGAACCCTCCACAGAAATGAATAAACAAATGCCCATAAATCATTCTTAAAATAAGACCCAGTCAGGCCAAGCTTGTGGTACTCACACAGAAATCAGCAGTTCTTGTGTCGCAAGAGGTTCCTGGAACTGCTGAGGCAGCCGCGTGGGCTCTGACAGCATCGAAGGGCCACCGAAAAGCTTGTGCTTACCTTAAAAGAGATGGAGAACGTCCTTCTCATCCTGCGTGGCTGGTGCGTGGAGGGTGCCTGTGCTGCTCACGCACTCCCGAGAATTCTTCCGCTGGTAAGAGAAAGGGCAATTACTGGCTTCTGGGAATTGGTGCTCGCAGGTCCTAAACAGGGATTCTATTTGCCAGGGAGTTTTTTCACTTGTCATTTCTCCTTTTATATTCCAGAATGGCACCTTCCGCTGGGAAGTCCTCAACCCGAGGACTAAGTAAGGTGGAAAATGCTGCCCAGGGCCCTCTTTGAAATGGAAAACTCCTCGCAGTGATGCAAAATGGGAGAGATGCTGTAGCTGCTGTGACCACGGAGTGGTCGCCCTTTCTGCAGTGTTTGTTGTAAGTGAAAGCATGAATTTCTGGAATTGTCAAAGCAAACCTTTCTGTGGGGACAGCCAAGCAGGCCAGGGGAACTGGGCTTCGGTAACACTGAATTCCCAGGACTCTGTAACCAATGAAGGGCAAAAGCAACGGAAGCATGACAGAAGTGACTGCTTGTGTCCTAAGATAACTGCTGAGGCACAAACATTTATTACTTCAGCAGCCAAGTTCTGCCCAGTCAGGCACCCGTCAACGTGCCAGAACACTGGAATTCTCAAGCAAGGCTGATCGGTCACATTTTACATGTGTAACACATAAAGCCATTACTGGGAAGAAGAAATTCTCAGTGTATTAGCAGGTAAAGTCAAACTTGTCCTAAGGAGAGGAGGGGCAGAGAAGAAGGAGAGTTCAGAAGGTCTGAAGTCCGCTGTAAGAATTCTTCTGTGAAACCCAGTGCCATCCTTGGTAGCTTACTCCAGAGCAAAATTTATCTCACTCTAGAGGAAAATTCCACTAGAAATGTCGTGGGTTTAGCGTACAAATGTGTAGTTCTTCCTTGAAGGCCAAAGCACGTGCTACATCCATTTAATCTGTGGCAGCCTAGATGAGCTGTCGACAACAAAGATACCGTAAAGGCCATGCCCTCCACAAAGCTCCTTGATTCATGAGTAATTCCATAAAGCTCTAAGAACTCAGCAAGAACCAGAGCAGCACCTCACCCTACGGCACGTGCGCCTCCTGTCGGCTTCACGAGCTCGATGCTCTTCCTCTGTAACGTGTTAACAAGCGTGTTGGGTTTAGTCACATTCTTGTAGGAATTTCTGGGGAGGGGGATGACTGCAGAGAGAAGCAAATGAATATTATTTCAGTACTCCGATTCCTTTTCTGCCAGCGATTCATGGCAGCAGTTTCCATAAGGCGGGAGGGAGGTTGCATATTTCAGCGTTCCCTTACCTCGCAAGCCTAATGAAAATCAGCGATCCTGGCTGGACTCCCTAAAACCAGAGAAGACAAAAAGCTGCACCACAGAAATGAAAAATGAAATGTAAAAATCAATAATATCCTGTTGAAAGGCTGCTCCTCAAGAGAGCCAGGGAGAACGTCTGGTTCAGCTCCGGTTGGAAGCTGCCCGCTCCCAAGGGTTATGGTGTTATCTGATTACCTCACAAAATCCTTCAGGTCGATCGAGTCAGTGGCTTTTGTTACCTGCGTCTCCTTGGTTCTGTTACAGCAGGTCACTCTGTGTCACAAGAACAAAAGCAGCGGCGTGAGGACGGCCACCAGCAGTCCCTTTGTAAGCACTTTAGTGCTGACCACAGCTGGAACCTGAGGGATGGCCCCACTCCCGTGAGCTGCCAGTGACTTCAAGGGCACGTTAACCAGGACTAGGTGAAGCTGGAGGTGACGTCCCACCCCCTTCATGTCAGCTTTCCATCCTGCATATCCATGGCTGTAAAGAGGCAGAGGGTTTATGCCACTGTCTTTGCATTAGACGCATCTTGCTGAAGCTGAGCAAAGCACTAAGCGGACGCTCCACCCCAAGCACACAGAGCCTCGTTTCTGTTATATCCTTGAGCTGAAAAACATAAAACCAGCCAAGAGAAGACGTGGCTTTGGTAGGAATTCAGACCATCTAACCATGATCCCTGCGCGTTGCCATTCCTGCAGTTGGTCTCTCCAAGTTAGAAGAAAACAATAATTGAAGCTGCAAGTGAGTTTTAACTCTGTTCTGTCAGAGCTACGCTCTGTTGAGGAGCAAACACCTGGATGCATGTGGAAGTCTGTATAACCATAGGGAGGACAAAGTGACCGCAATAAGGAATTGAAATTTCCTTCGGTCCAGTATCACTGATGTATTACATCTACATGCCATTGTCACGCTGACCCCCGTGCACACAGAAAGTTGCCATAGGGAGAGTTTTCAAAGCGGCTGGAAGACGTCTGACTTAAGGTTCATTTAAGTGCCGAACTCAGTTAAGTGTTCAGGCCATCAGGGCAGAGGAGACACTGAGCTTCCCTCTGTCCTCCTCATACCCCAGCCCGGAGCTTCCAGCTCCGACACACATCATTCAAATTGACACACTTCACAGGCAAGTACCCAAGCAGGCAAGTACTGTCTCTTTGACTTGAATTTGCTGGGACACTTCCAAGTCACTTCCATGGCCAGAAGGAATTAAACCAGGTGCTTTGTCTGTGCAAAGCAGCTTAAGCTAAAGTCCCAGTAGCGCTTCCTGCACTCACGTGGGGTCACAGTCATTAAATACTGAAGCCAAACCAGCAGTAAGTTGAGATGAGAGAGCAGCAGTGTTTAGCAGATAAACCTCTGCCTCTCTGGACTCCCCTTCTCCACTCTGTCTCTCTGGGGATCCACGTGCTTTAAGACGCCAACCTAACCACAAGGGACGACTCCAAACACCACTTGAAAACTAGAAGCTTAAAAGAAAATGAGAACGGCGCTTCTGACCTTACCGAGGGTCATCGTAGCACGTCAAGGCTGGGGTTATTCCCAGGGCAGCGTGCGAGAGCTTTCACTGCGGCCGCCTGAACAGCACTTCGCCTCCGGATTAATGGCTGATGACTCTTACCAGCCTTTACAATTCAGGAGGACGCACAGAGGATTTCTTCTGAAACAGCTGAAGCGCCGAGAGAAAAGCAAGCTAACCTCCGGACTTGTAACACAACCTTGCAGACAAGAGCATTCAATGTAACTGTTGCTGCTTTTGCTGCTTCTGGGAAAAGGAAAAGAAGGGCTTTGCGAGAGGCAACAATAACTTGGATACTGTTTAAGAGAGGAAACTACTGCAGAAATCTGTTTCTGGTGAATTTACACAGGGTAGAGGAGGGAGTAAATCCAGCAAGGACCACGCAGCGATCAAGTGTCTCCTCAGCAAAGCCAGATTTACAGCAAAGGACCTGTGCTGTTCTTCCCAGCATTTAAACCAAGGAATCACGCAAGTGAGGTGGGGAAGAAGCTTTTTAGAAGGTAAACCTCTTCCTTCATCATTGGCCTTCCACTTTCAAACCTCCATCCAACTAATATTTTTTCATTCCAGGAGTTCTGAGCAAATCCCAAGCTCTTCACTGACAAGGGGATGATGCCGGGACTGTGGGATAGCTCCACATAAAAACGGAAAATCTTTGAAACCAGGATTTCTGCTCAACTTCTAGGTGCTTTTAAACAAAACTAGAAGAAGCATCAACTTCCAATCCTGTGCGCCGAAGAGGAGTGAGGAAAAGGGCAACCTCCAGCAAGTGGGACCGGAATAAGGACACACATATTTGGCTTTGAGTATATAAATCCTGGTGAAGTTAAAGGAGGTCAGTCTGCAAGCTCCAGTTCAAGCATGTGACAGAGTTTATCACCACCTCAGCATTCTCCAGAGCTATGCTACTGCACAACATCAGTATTTTCTCCCTCTCACGCCTGCCTAGAAATCCCCCAGGACAGCGCAGGATGGCTGAACATTCTTATCTGCATTTTAAAAAAGGATTTAAACACGAAACAGGGTGTTCTTTTAGGGTTGTCTTGGGTTGATTTCATTTACATTCCATTTTTTTGCAACACACTGCAGGATAATGTCTGAAAAATTCCTACCTAGTGTAGTTACACATATATGTGAAAGTACAGGAGAAAATATGTATGAACAGAGACGCTCTTCATTGCTTATTGTTTCTTTTCTGTCTGTCAGTAGTAGACTTGGAGTGATAATGAAGCACATATGATTGAAGCATGTTCCTTACTTTACCGTTTCTGACTTTAATTTAGGTCCGAGCTTTCCCAGAGTCTTTCCTCAGCTTCCCCTCAGCCTCTCACTCAGTGAAGCTGGTTCTGACTTCAGCACAGGAGTTGCTCCAAAACTCAAGTGGAGTGTTCAGCCTCAAACAGGCAAGTTCATCACCTACGGAAATTCCAGACAAATTTAAAAGCTGGGTAAGTGCTGCCACCCATTTGTTTCACTGCCATCAGGGTTCACCTAGCTCTCCCTTCTCGTGTCGTGAGCAACACTACAATGCCCTTTATTGAAATATCCAAATAAACGTGGATTCTTATTAGCAAAGAACTGCATCTTAAAGGAAAAAAATCTATTTTAAATCTGAAAGGAAGACAAGGGCTCAACCAATGACAATTCAATATAAATCACCTTAGGAAAGCTCCCGCCTAACGATTTTTCTAGAGGGCTGTGGAGCACAGAACACAATCCTTTTGCTGTTCTGTTAATTTGCTGTTTGCTCTCTTGCTGCTTTGTTGGAAGAGACACTTGATATCACTTTTTTTTCATAGGTTTCACTCTACGCTCAGCTAGAACTTTGAATTCAGCCAAGGTGCAAGGGGGAATTCAATACGCCGGGCAAAGCAAAGTGCCAGCTCACAGCTCGCCGACTCCACGTTCACAGCAGAACAAACGCTGCCGCAGTGATCAGACCAATGCTGAAGGTCTCTCAACAGTTTTCTTCATTCAGCGGAATAGTTTTGACCTTTCCTGTGTTTCCATTCATCCAAATAGAAATAAAACTAACTCATAAACATGGCAGGGCAGGCTTAGAAAAGAGATACGAATGAGAGACCTGTAAGTAGTTCCTGGCACAAAAATATAACAAAGATTAAGAATCCTCTTACCATGTTCCCTCTGTTGTTTTATCTAGATGTCTAATTCCACCCGCACCAGGCCGTCGTCTGATCCTTTTCACACGAACTACCGATTAAGATACACCAGTCTACTAACTGGACTCTCAGGTTTTACTGAATCTGGGACCTTAAGGACAAATCTAATAAAAAGTGCAGGATTTTCTCTATTTTCCTTCACAGCTATGCAGAGCTCCATATTTCATATGGTTTAAACGGTAAAACCACTCATCAGCTCAGGTTATTTAAAAGGTTTTCAGGTATTAGGCCAAGTTTATATAGAAATGCTTTCCTAAGGTGAGACCATAATGCAATCTGAATGAAGGATATACGGCCTGTGGTTTAATCCTGAGCTCTTTGTGCAGTTCTCCTTCCTACCAACGAGCGGTGCAGGATCGTGTTTCATTTTACATAAACCACATTCTGCAATGAATTGAAGAGACAAACCTTCAAAAACCACCTTACATATTAGAAAAAAAACACGCTCTTTGCTTAGTTGGTCACTGAAAATCCAAGAAGCAAACATTTCCATAGGTACCCGAGATGCTGGCTCTTGAGAAGATTGACCAAGTACGAGTCTTCAGAGCTGGAGGAGTAACAGATACTAAGTTTTACCTCGTTAGCAAGAAGAACGGCATAGATTGAATGAGTGTTCTTCTCCAAACTCCTTTTCCTGATGTGGTCACAAGAATCACAGAATGGTTGGGCTTGGAAGAGGCCTCTGAAGGTCATCTTGTTCCCTCTCCCTGCTCTAGCAGGGCCACCTAGAGCCAGCTGCCCAGGGCTGTGCTGCTTTAGTGGTTGCTCTGTTTTGCCTGTGGAGGCACCTTTCTCTATTTAATGTGTTCCTGTATAAAACTCTTTGGTGCACCTCAAGTCTGGGAGGCTCCACCTACGATTAAATTCTACCTTCAATCTCCCTGGAAGAGCACCCTGCTCCCCACTTCTTTAAGAGTACTGATTCTCTCCTCTCTCTTGCCCCATCTTCCAGCAGGCGAACGCATCTGAATGGTTCAGCAGAGAATGAAGGTCGCTCCTTCCCTCGTAGCACGGACCGACCGCGGTGCTTGCTCTGACACGTCCCGGCTCCACCTGCATTTCACAGAGTTCCTCTGTTGAGCTGCAGCGGTGAATTGCTCGGCTGCCAGCCCAAACCCCAAAGCACCCAAGTTATGGTTTGGCATTGGGAGAAGTGGTGAACACTAAAAAAACGCAGCCCTGTGACAGCGAGCAGAAACACTATCCTTTCAACCGGCTACAAAAAGAAAACAGCATTGAAAATATCCCGAAATATTCTGGGCTGACAATCGCATTTGGCCAAGAAAATATTTGTCTTCTTGCCCAAAATAGCCTCTAAACCAGCTGAAGGGGAAGAGCTGCCTTTACTCCTACTCGCTGGGAGCAAAATGGAACCCAGTTGGTGGGCCCAGCCCAAAGACCAGAGCAGACAACAGGAGGCTGCTACCTTCCCTGGGCTTGGGCTTAGCTCTCTTGATTGCTTTTAAGTGCTGACAGCGCATGGATGGTTTATTCTCATTTTTATTTGCGCTATAATATCATTCGCAGCCCTTCTCTTGTCCCAGCCCAGCATCCTCGCCCTTTTTTTCAGCTAAGCTTTCCCTGATGTTCTCCATCTGCGCTGTTCGCATCCAGCTGGCCGCTGGTAACCGTCACTGCCCACCCGGCGTGACTCAGCACCTCGGCACTTATGCTCCGCGCTCCTTTCTATCACTTTTCCAAACAGCAACGGAGACATTTAGGTATCTAAATAGTTTCTCTGCCTATACCAAAGCATTCACACTTTTTACGTGGTGATGGAGGAGAAGGACAGATAACCCACTGTCGCCCCGTAAAAGACATGGGATCGCTACTGGCGGGGTACCTGATCCCACCGAGGGGTCAGCAGATCAACGAGATGACAGGTCTGCAGCACCCTGCAAGAAAGATTCATTGGGGTGTTGGTGTAGCAAGAAGAAGCAAAAGGAGAAGAGGCACCCAGTGAAAAGAAGTGCGGTACGAAAGACGGCTTCCCCTTCGAGCATTACAGATAGAGCCCAAGTAGATAACCCATCTGAACACTTTCTGCTGACTATTAAACGACCCTTGGTCTTCTTGGTCTGGCTGATAAAACGAGCAACCTTTCAATTCTTATTTAAAAGACTCTCTTTTTAAATTAAGTAGCTTTCCTGGCAGCCAGAACCCAACCCAGGGACGTTGTCCTGACACTATCCCAGCAGAGCCTGGGCCCCTCCTGCTCTCGCAGATCCCCCTTTTTCTTACCATCTGCCATTAATAGAAAGAAGGCCTTTTGTTTGTTTGGCTTTTTAATAAAAATACAGACTTGCTAGAGTCCTCCAAAATGAATGCTTGGTCTAGGAATATATTTTACAACAAGGAAAATATTAATATCTAGGAAAATGTTTTTCCAATATCTCCCAGTGACTAGAAAACTTCAAAACACGTGTACCGAAGCCCCGGAGCTCCAGCATTTGTCTAAGCTAACGATTTTTGCCTTCAACATCTTGTTAAGGGGGAAAACTCCCTTCTGTCGGTAATTTTGAATCGCAGAGGTCTCTGTCTCCCATTAAGGGTGCCGGTTATTGCATTCCTATTAATCTCTTTCCATGCACCGTTGCCAACGTCAATCCTTCATTCCTTTTCCACTGTATTTCACATTCACGCGGGCGCCTGTAGGGGCGTTAAACTCGGACAAAAAGCAGACAAACAAAACGTTTTTTCTAGGCATTTTCTTCTTCTATTTAATTGGAGTTATTGGGGCAGGTTCACCGAACAAATTTGACAGTACAGCACACTTTTGTCTGAGAACCAAGGCAGGGAAGATCTGTCAGCGCGGGATAAACTTGAAGTTCATCTTCGCAACTGTTATTAGAGATCAACACACAGGCTACTGAGATGTCCTGAAAATTAGAAATCAACTGGGAGGCTACTGAGACCTCTTGGAAATTGATTAAGTAGAAGCTAAACGATTTAAAAGTCCAAACTATTATGAAATTTTCTGACTACAGAAACGAGACTTCTTTTAGCTTCCTTAATAAGCTTTGGTCTTGCTGTCCAATTTGGACAGAATTTAGTAAACGACTGGAGATCTCCGAGATAACCAGGCTCCTGCGTATTTTGCAATACAGGTGGTAAAGGAAAGGAGAAGACTGTCCCAGTGTCCTAAAAGAAAAGCTGCAACATCAGGGAAAGAAGTCCTGAAAGTGCCATAAACTCTGGAAACACCTCAGTTCAAGCTTTCTCTTCTTAGCCTCCCAACTCAGCCGTCACTGAGACACGAATCTGTCAGAAAACTGGGCTCGTGGTGCTCACAGAACCAGGCGTTTAATGTCATTAAATTTGGATGCAGATGTAGATGCAGGTTTTAGAAACCCTCTGCCCGGGTTCGGGGGCACACTGCTAATTTTAAACATTTTAAATGTGTTTACTGCTGACACCCCTCGCTCCCTCCCTCGCTGTGCAGGGCAGGTTAGCACAGGAGTTTAGGAAAATATGACCTCGCTTTTCTAAATAAAATGGATTTGTCTTCCCTGCAAGAATCGGAATCAGCAGCCTGCTGCTTTGGCTGCAAAATGATCAAGAAAACAGTGAAATTACTGATCGCCTCTAAAGAAATTTCATGTTCAGATTTGTGCTTTGAATGCTTAGGGGAAAAGGTCAGGAATGAGCTGAAAAAGAGGAGTGTCTGCTGCCTAGTGAGGTACCTGTCCCCTTTTCTCCTGAACGGTTGGGGTTTGTCTCTGTAGCTGAGTGATAGGTAAGAAAGATCCCTGTCCACTGCATGGAGCTCATCACGGTGAGGGGAGCAGGCTGGTGGCTGGGCATGACTCCACAAATCTGCCTCTCGTGCTCCAGAGACCGAAGAGGAAAAGAAAAACACCCTTTGGTCACCAAAGGAGGGTCTCTACGAGGTCCAGGCTGGGTTTTCCCCGTGTGGTTTTCCCTCGCTGCCAGGCATGTGCCAGCTCAGCAGGTCACCACGGACCAGACAGCAACACGATCTCCCGTCCTATCATGCTGTTGATGTTGGCTGGCAGGAAACCGTGAAACCAGCTCCGCAGGAAAGTCTAATATTTGAACTTTTCACTCTTATTTCATTTTACTAGGCAGCAGTGAAGGTTAGCTGTGTAAGAAAAGAGTACAACCTCGCAAGGCTGGCAGTCAGAAAGCAGCAGCTCTACTCTCCCCTTTGTTAGATTGCCCTTCCAAACACACTTGATGCTTTTCAAGTGATCGTTTCTGATGGACAATTCAAACCTCACCGGCTACAAGGGTGGAGAGCTGGAGATTTTTAGGGTGAAGCCCTAAGCGTACAGTGTCCACACATGACAGAGCAGCAGATTTTTCTGGACTTTGCCCCAATTCTTACCAACTACGTGACTGAAACACACAGAGCTGCCGGTGCTTGGGAGCCTCCCACAACAGGAATCTCACCCTGCTCGGCACAATGCTGGCTTGAAGAACCTCACCTCAGGTTCCTACCATGAGGGGATAATGTTGGGACACTAGAAGAAAGCTTAAAACCAAGCTCTTTACCACAGACTGCATTTCTAAATAGGCACCTAAACCCAGAAATCACTTGTGATCACCTTGGGAGAAGTGCTTAACAATTTTATACAATTTAATCGAAGTACTCAATATTTTACTGCAGCAGTGTCATCACATGAGGCAAGTCCTAGGGATTTCCTCATTAAACTGGGGCTCTAAATTGATCAGATCGCTTTTAAAAAAGAGCTGAATATTTTTTCAGGTTCTACACCGGTTAAAATTCTTTGTTAGAATTAAATCCTAATTTCGGGTTACAACCTAGCAAGAAGGAGTCGAAACAAAAATGCGAATATAAGCCTGCATGTCCAGACATGCTACATCTTAATCTTCTACTGCCTAAAGTTCCGATTTACAGCCGCCTTTCTAGCAAATTTGTTTTCATCCCTTCAGAGCAAAGCCAGCTTGCTGTTTCTTCACACACCTGCACTACAATATGCTCTGCATTCAAAAATAGGACGCGCCAGATACTCTGGGTACAATCACGGCGCTGGGTGCAGTCCCATCTAGGGAACAAAATTTACCACAATGTATTTGGAGCCAAGAGTGTGATTTATGAAAATCCCGAGTTGAAAACACTTTTTTTTGAAGAGTAGCTAATAGTTGTGGCAGTTGAATTCTAATTTTGCATGAAAATACATTACAATTCTGCATGAAAAAATACCAAATTGTTAAAAATCTGGTACTTCAGGTAAGTAATTCTACGAACAAGGCCAAAAAACCTTGAAGCAGATGTCTGGCTCCCTCTTGACC
>WEIS01091234.1:1225-15486 GCA_013389965.1 Todus mexicanus
TCTAGTATTTCTGAGCCAAGAAGGTTGCTAGTGTTGATGCACTGGACATCTTTCACAGATGATCCTCTCTGCCCTATGAGAAGATATTCTCCTGGAATCAGTCCCAGAGAGACATATTAGGGGAGCAGGTGGGGATTCATTGAAAAGAAGACACAGCTATTTGAACACTATTGTAGTCATTAACAATGCAGCCATTAAGCTGAACATACACAGAAAGTAAATATTTATGTGACTGATCACCTAGCTGGAAAAAGTAGAACACAGGACAAAAATGCCTATGATTAATTTGGTTTCAGTTAGGTGAAGACTCTTTCTGCCATGCAATTTTCATGCTGTCATCTTTCTATAGAGCTGCAGGCTTGGGAAATGCTAGATTCAATTGAGAAAGGTACAAGTATAAAAAAATAAATAATGAAAACAGTTGAGAAAGTGCAGACTAAGAAAAAAACCAACCAGCTGTAGTCAATACTGTTCAGTGTGAAAAATGTGGGGTTAATTATCTTTTTTATCTTTTTTTTTTTTTTCTTGTAGAAGATCATTAGAGGGCTTTATGGTCTTTCCAGATCAGTACAAAAGATATTCTATATCTTGATGTGTCTCTATGAATGTGAAAGATGTGACCTCTGTAGGGGATACTACTGTTGATTTTACATCATTAATGTTTCCCATCATTTATTTCTGCAGAATACTACCACTGTCTTTTAAAGTGAGAATTGCCCGGGGTGACAAATTGAATCTTGAATCTTTGCACCTGATGCCATGAGAGACTATAAATTAGTTATGGGCTAGGAAGATAGAATCCTAAATGTTTCTATTTCTCATAAAAAACCCTGACCCTTGGGGTCACTAACCAAAGATTGAAAAACCTGGCCTTGTTAACAAGAAAACAATTAATTATTTACACTCGTGGGTATTTGCCATTAGCATCTTTAGAATTAGAAGTCCTTGCTCAGCTAGATTTACTTCTGCCCTCAAGACTGTAGTTATTAAAAAAGGGGTTCAGTCCACCTCATTTAATACCAGGAAATATGTACAACAGAAACTATGATTTAAAGCAGGGCTATATGTGTCTGTTGCTTCGGGGTTTTCAAAAGAACCAAAGATTAAGCTATCTTATTTCAAAGCTCCAATAGTGTAGACTCACCAGTAGTCACTGTACTATCACCCTTATAGTGGTTTATTATTCTAGCACATTCGTGGCCAGGATGAAGCAAGTAAATTATTGAGTGCTGTGGGGCTATTGCATTTATTTATGGATGGATGGATGTATGTCATTGTTAGAGCTAACAGTAGAGAAAAACCTTGCATCCTAATATGACTCCTATGGGGAAAACTTAATGCCATTCAGCCAGGTGGAGCTTCTATGTATTTTTTTTCCATTCACTGCCATCCACCTATCCATCATAATGCCCTGAGCACTTTTCATCCATGAAAACTCCTTGCTATGGCAATATAAAAGCTTTGTAAATAAAGTCTGGCACCCCTAAGGGGAACAATACAGACTTCCAGGAATTCTCATATATTTAATCTGTTTTAAAGCCTGAAAAGTATATTTCTGTAATAAAATATTTTAAGACCTCTTTGTCCTGGGAAATTTCTTTTCCATGGCAGGTGACCTTTACAGGTTCTATCTGACTACATAATGGCTGTGGATATGAACATTTAGGGGTTTCCAATGGATACAGTATGATGCAGGCATTTTGTGAAGATTACTCCAAGGCTGAAGCACTTTCTCCCCCCTCAATATCTGAGCAATTTGGAAGCATCAAGGTCCATGTTATCCCCACAGACACATGCAGAAAACTCCAACTGGGTATAGCCAAAGCTGCATACGTGCATCCAAAGGCAATATTTTGGTTCTGAAATTTAACTAGGATGTGAAAGAATAGAACTGGGTTTTGTATAGTCCCTTTCAAACCTCTTACGGCTCAAAGTGTCTTACAAGGAAATACTACTAGCATAGGGAGCATGTAGGAAGTCTGAGAAGACATTAGGTGCTTTGCGGAAGATCACACAGTGTTTTGAAAAGTAGAGCTTGATTTATTAAGAGAAGCAGTAGTGGCCAGAAATACTCAGGGTTACTGTGTTTTCTTTGATCCTCTTCCGTCTGTTCCCCTTATCACCCACAAAAGATGCCACTGAATTTTTAACCTGCTACCTTAAAACTATCAACTTTTACTTTTCCCTTCCTTGGCTTTGTTGTTGGAGCATCCAGCCAAGACCTGGATGTTAGGTTTGAAAAACAAAATGCCTTCTCAGCCTCAGCCCTGCAGTGTCAAATGTGCTAGTCCAGGCATATAGTAGCATATATGCCGTTGTTTGGTGAAAATGCTCCTGAGCAGCTAAGGAAGGCAGGCAGTTTTCCCACAGCTTCTTCAGGGCAATCTGTGCTGCTACAGTAGAGATATTGGAGCTGGCTCTGTCTCTGCTCACTCTGGACTCAGGGATATGCAGAGCAGTGCAGCACCTGAGCTGACACTTCATGTGGGAGCTCAAATTCAGAAGCAATATTGTCACATTTAGCTTAAGCAAAGCACGGGCTAGTGAGTGCTTCTGAAATACTGACTGCTCCTACGTAGCTTCTTGCCATGACCCGGGTAAATCTTCACTGTGCTGCCCTAATTCAAGTCCCCAGTAGCTTTGACAGCAAGGTATGTGGATCGAGCTCCATGGTGCAATGAAGACCTGCCATACAGACCCCAATCATACAGGGAATGCTGAGACAGCAGACTATTCTATAAAGCTCATAGCAAGATTTGGGGGAGCTAGGCTGGTGCAAGAGTTGATAAGCCATTGGAGCCCAAATAACATTAAGTTTCAAAGGAGAAAGAGACAGTTAGTCACAGATACAGTGTATTTAGCCTGGTGTTTGAAACACTACCAACTGAGCAATTTATAGAATTTGCAGTTTCTTGTTATCCATTTCTGATGCAACGTGTGAGTCCTATATGCCTGTAATTTCCCTTCTAAATCACTCTGTGAAAACTCTTGCGGTGACAGAATAGCTTTCACTGCTTGGAACAGTCTGAATTCATATTACTGACATCAGGGTTGGATTTATCTGATGGTATTTCCTCCGTTGTTTAGTTTGTTAAAACGTTTAATAGAACATTTCTGGAATGATGTACTCAATATTTTCACCATAAAAAATGAGCAGCAACATGTGTATCTGTCTGCTACTGCGTTTGAAGTGGTAGGATTTGGTCTTGGGTGGTGCCAGAAACTTGCTGCTTTTTTAGTTTGACTGGAATAATTTGGAAGCAATCACAGAATTTCTTGCTGATTATTCTCTGTTTTACAGTAAACAGGATTATGCGAGGTGCCTTTAAGTGATGTTTGTAATAATAGGATATTATATACCTATAAGCATACATACATACATGCATGTGCTACATTTACACTTTTTATATCAGATTTTTTTTATCAGCTCTACAGTAATTGCTTAGTTGAACTACCTCCCTTCATTTTATATACATTGTGTTTGATATGCATATATATGTGTGTTAAGATATCCTTCCTGCTATTCCCTTTTTTATGCAGAGATGGGGGCTATCAACACTGCTGGTGCAGGACTCAGGGGTTTTAACCATGTAATGACTGGGCCCATTTTGCATCCTTAACTCATACAAGGCTCCCTATTAATCTGTAACTTTGCATTTTGGTGTTGCACTGGAAGCTAAAGAAGAAATAATATCAAGTATGACAGCAAGCTCAAAAGCTTCTAAACTACAGCATTTTGGCTAGAGTGAAAGAAACATTTGCCTTCCTTTTCAGAGCACGCCAGCAGAGTCATAGGCAAAAGTGAACTCATGAAGGACAAGGTGGAGTGGAGTCAGGGTGCTCCTCTGCAGGGAAGCATTAGGAGAAAGAGAAAAGCTGGACAGAAGAGCCAAGGCAAGACTTCTGGGAAAAGGGATTTCTGTCTGCTTCAGCTGCTGAGGGAAGCGACATGAAGAGCTGAGATGCAGAAGCCTGCTGGCAAGGAACAGTCTCCCCTGGGTGCAGCTGCTTCACTCTGCTCCCATGGGGCACCCGCTAGCACCCATTGTCCCTTGACAAAGTAGGCAGCAAGGCTGCTCTCACTTTCCTGCCCATAGCAGTTGGCTCCTTTCCTTACCTGCACCTAGAGCTGACTGGCATAGCTCATATGGTCTCTGCAATATTGGTGAAGAAAGTAAAAACAGAAAATCCCAGAGCTGTATACACACATACAGGTACAAAAAATCATTTGCCAGTGTTTGGCTGCAGGGTAATTCAGGAGGGCAGGTAATGAATATCTTAATTAAAATGCAGGTAATGTTAACTGTACAAATAACATTTTTTTCAAAAGTTAATGTATAGGTGAGCAATGTGGTTAGTGCCTTATTGATACCTGCCCTTCCAAACAGCAAACAGGTGTGGGAAACTGGATAGCTTGTGTGTTGTCTTCAGTAACAAAGATTTCTGTAGTACCTTCCACTTCAAGAGACTGCAAAGCCGGAGCTAAAGCTGACGAATGACATGGAGCCAGAAGGCTGTTTTAAGCAACAGGTATTTAACCTGAAAGTCAGTATGTTTTACACAACCTCCCCTGCATCTGCTGTTGCAGAGGAAGGAAGCTTGCAGCAGCCCTTCTGGCTGTAGCAGGACACATTTTACCCTCCAGGAGCTCTCTGCCTAGGTTGGCATGAGCACAAGGGGGAGGTCTTTTCTTACCTGGAGAGGATGGCTACCTTTCAAAAAACATTACCCTCCTAGGAGGCTCCACCTCTTTCACAGTTCTTATATTTCAGCTTAAAAATCACAACATGTTAAAGACAATTCTGCATTCCTTTTCTGTAGCCTCTGGCTTTCAAATTGTGGGGTTATACTCAGGTCAGACTGTCAGCTCACTCACTTCAACAGTCTGAAGACTAAATCCCTTTTAGAAAAAGAAAAGTCTTTTAGTTCTCACATAATGACTTGGTATCTGGAGCTGAGGCTTCACAGAAAAGATCAAATAGCCTGATCCTTGTGACAGAACTGAAGAAATGGTAACTCCTCATTATCCCATAAAGTAACATCACAGTTACTATATTAAAAGACCCATTCAGCCTTTGAATGTTCCCTGAGGCAGATGACCAAGGATATAGTCCCTGTGACAGGAGCTGGTACTGCTTCCACACCGTATGTGTTGGTGATTGTCACTTGTGCTCTGGACTCCTGTAGTGTTAATGCTGCTCACTCAGGTGTTGCAGGGAGTTAAACTAGATGGTTGTGGCATGCAAAGTGGTAACGAGATGTGGGATACTGCACAAAATTTAATGGCTTATGGGCACAAATGGGGCCAAAAGTGGTTATAAGCTGCTGCTTGACATTAAATCGCTAGAATGCTTGAGAAAAGCAGAGGTGGAGGGGCTATAGAGAGAACAGCTTATTCTCTCTTGACGATCTTTCCTTGAAAAAGAGAGCAGGATCCTTGTCCCAGTCATACCCAACCATGAGCTCATCTCAGCCTACACACTCTTCTCCAGCAGCTGCAGCTGTGTTACAGCAGCCTCTGTGTCTGCACTAATGGGATAAAAGCATTTCCATGTGCTCTTTTCATTCAGAGACCATGAACTCCTCCCCACAGCCTCCAGTGTATCCTTGTTCCTATTATATGGATTTAAATATTAAAGCTTCTTAAGTTTAATTATTGCTAAAAGTCAGGAAACAAAATCTCATGGCCGCTTTAAACTGTTTCAAGACAGGTATGTATAAATCAGAAATGTGCAATCACTTACGGAAAATTCAGAAGCTGTCAGAAAGCAGTAATATATACCAAAGAGAGTGATCATAAAACTTACATGGTTTTCTCAAGCATATGTGCTGGGTTTTGCAGTTCGTGGCCTGCTGAATATTGTTCCTTAGTGAGGGCCTCTTGCAGTCAGAACCTGTGCAGGACAAACTCGCAGCCCCAAGGTGCGGTGTGGTGACATGCCAGAGGCACCACCTGCCTTTCCAGGCATTCATAAACAGGTAGATTGCTACTGGAATGTCTTTGTGCTTTATCCTGAAAATTGCTAAATCACCATAATTTCAACTGAAGTCAAGGGGAAGAGCTTGCCTCCAGCCCTTTTATCAACCATATGCAAACCAAAATTTCATTCTGAGATATTTTTTTTGCTTGTGACAGTCTAGAATGAGGCACACATGGGAAATACTTCTCCATTATATATATCTCTGCTGTCCCTCTCCTACACTTCCCTCAACACAGGGGGTTTAGATTTTGGAGAAAGACAGCATTATGTGTGGACAGTGAGTGGATCAGCCAATGGACATCTACTCTTTGACTTGAATGGAGCTTTGTTTATATATATATACACACACACATTTAACAAGTCTATGTCTACTCTTCCCCTCTTCACCTACATTTTCCTAATGCAAAAGTTACTGTTTTCATTAACAGCAAAACGGCACCATAACAAAAAGTCAATCATTCAGGCTACACTGAGGGGCAGTGCAAAGAGAACAGTACTGGTGGGTAGCTGCTCTTATGGAGGGGCTGAATAAAGAAGTGTATTTCCTTCTTCTGTTCTTGGGCTGTTTTCAAATCAAAGTTCACAGGAAATCTCAGTTTACAATTTAGCATCATTCTCTCTTCTATTAGAATATTCATGACCTCTGGCAGCCACAGCAGCATGCAAGCTCCATTATCTTTTTATTTTTTTATAACTATTTATATGTTTGAGAAGCAACGGCCAAATCAAAATAGAAATAGTGTCTTACTTTCAGTTTTGCACAGGTACTACATGCTTCTTAACACTGTCTTCTTTTTTTTTTTATTAATGAACTATTTCAGTTTTCTTCTGATGTCTTGCTGACTATGATTCTACTTTTTCTTCTTGTAAAAATGTAAAGTCTCATGATTCTGCTGGAAAAGCCTTCTGTCTTTCTGTTTTTAAGGACCTATTTTTTGATCTTTAACTTCACACCACATGGGAAAAAAAAGCCATTATTAACAGATTGGAGAGGTGCTACAAAATATTTCTTGGAAGGGGATGTAAAAAAGCACAGATCATGTTTTGTGGAGGATGTTGCAACTGGTAGTATGATTGCATAACTATTTTCTCACACGTAGATGGGACTGTTTGCTAACGCCTGTTGACAAGATGCATTGATGATGCATGTTCTTTAGGCTGAGCTCTAGCAAATGCTGATAAATTCCAGACTCTAATCAAACATCTTTCATTAACATTAACATTTGCTAAATAAACATCTTCTCCTCTTCTCTCTTGCATGTAATGGATGTTTTTAACATTGTTTGCCACTCTAAAAAGGATAACAGATGGCCACTGCTTCTAATGAAATAATTTTATTACCTTACCCTTTCCTTGGGAAACAAAAGGGTTGAGCTTGATTTTTTTACTGCCTTACCTCTTGATTTCTGTGAAATGTCTTGCATCTGTTACTAGTATTTTCTGTTAATGACCCTGATGCCAAACATAAGAAGAAAGTTTTTTGGTTGAAAAATCCATTGCCAGTTTAAAATGAAAGATGGCTGCTTCTCTTTGTATTGCTTTTTGGTTTGGTCATCCTCTCTATTCAGAAATCGGAAAAGGGAAAGCTCAATCCAAGTTTGTGAAAAAGTATAGAGCTGTTAAGAGCCAGTTATCAGAGTAATGTGGTAGATCAATGCTGCTCTCAGAGACAGATCTTGGGAAAGCTCAGAAACACCCTCTTCCTGATCTACCTATAACCTGTTGACACAATAGCTTAAAGGATTTCATTTCAATACCCTCTGGGTGTCTTCTTTATGTGTTCTTGGTGACACACTAAGCCATCTGGTTGAGCATTATTGAGGTACTAAACTGGTAGATACACTTGTATGTGGTGGAAAGTGTCCTCTAAAATAGATTGAGTTCAAGCTCCCGGGTTCAGCACTTGTACAGAGATGTGGCCTTGAGAACTGCTCACTAGCAAGGTTAGTCTTCTCTCTGAGATACATATTTGTCCTGCTGGGAACCTGAAAATGCTATCAAAACGGACACTCTGGGAGTGTTTAGGAGCCTACTGGCAAGATGGAGTCTTTCTGCTGCACAGTCCCCTGTGTGCATGTGAATGGCAGAGTGAGAACAGAGGCTCCTCAGATTCAGAATGTACTTGATTCCTAAACATTTCAGGAAACTATTTGGCCTTTGACATTGATGACATACCATAGATTGCTAATAATAGCATGCCTGAACTTTTGTTAGAAAAATAAGCACATCCCTCAGTAATTCCCACACTCCTCAGCTAAATCACCATAATATGGTATTAATGCCAGAGCTGATGAAATACAGAGAAATAGTAAAATCTCAGCTGAATAAAATTTGTTCTCCTTTGAGGGTTCTTTTTTATAAGACTGAAAAGAAGAACAGTAAGATGTCAGCTAGTCATTTGTCAGCACCACTGCTCTTAAACACAGATAGGAGTGACAGGATGCTCTTGTTGTCCCACCCTCTTCGCAAGCGCCAAGATCTCACACAAAGCTGCTGATACTTTGCTGAATTATTATGTCAAATACAGTTTCACAAACTACCCCTAAAATAAAGGAATCATGAGTAAGAGGAAGTATTCACTGAGTTAAGATAGAGGAATTCCTGGAAGGAAATACTATGAATAGACAAGCTTGGGGAGGAAACTCAATCTGAAGGTTAAGTTGTACTGTTTTTGTTCAGGGTTTTTTTTCAAGATAAATAAGATCTATCTCCAAAAGGAACTCAAGCTTGGATATTAATGCTAGGTTTGCATATTAAGGACACAGCCTGTTCACACCCACAAATAATATGATACTGATTATTCATAAAAAGGGAAATAGTGGGATTTATGCCAAAATTCCCTAATATTTATTATTTGTGCATCTAGGAAGGAATGAGTAACAGAAATCTGTGAATACAGACAGGAATAAAAGTTCATTTCATTATGAGGAGACACAGTTAAACAGTGTATGTTAAATCAGGAAAGACAGAAAGAATATGAAAATGAGCAAGATGGATTGGTATCCACATACTTTAAGTGGAATGGTTTGAGTTATCCTGAGGTTTACTTGCTGGTGTTTTTATCCCCTTTATGCTGACTATCAGGATATCCTGTTGCTATAGGCTAATGTGGAATGCACTCTGCTTTAATGGTCAGAGTTCAGTGGTTTCATCATATTTTCACAAGCTGAAAGCTGGTCCTTAACGAAAAATTTTTTTGTCCCAAGGGAGTAGACATATGCTGGGAAAAAATCATATCACAAATTTCAAGTATGTAAACTCTTCTGGGCTTTTAAGATTGTAACTGTAGAGAAATTACAGCATAGACTTGAAGGTGGTGGTAGCACTGGGAGGTAAAGTATGATATGGCATACTCCTGGTGTGTACCAATGGTGTATTTATTTCCTTTACAATCATTCAAACTAGAAGAAAAATAGCTGCCATTTTGAATGTATGCTGCCTTCTTCTTGCATATAGAAATTAGCTTTACGAAATGTACATTAGAAAGGTACAGAAGCATAGTTCGTGTCACATCCCAGGAGCAAGAAGAAGATATCTTACGATGCTATAGATGACATTATCGGCAAGAATCCATAGCACCGCCTGCTGCATATAGTTTTTAAATTTTACTTTAACATTTAGCAGTGTTAAAACTTAGCAATTTGGATCTGAAGCTCAGCTGAGGAGCCACCAAAACTACAGAATTTCGGCGTTTCCCTGCGAATAGCAAGTTTCGGCAAGTTCCGACGAGAAACCGGTGCCATAGCTGCCTCCAAGGGAGCACGCCGAGCCTTCCCGGTCCTTTCTGAGCCACTTGACACGCAGGTTTGCAGATTGTCCTCAATCAGGAGGGCGGAGAGAAGGGAGGGCAGAGGTGGGGAAGGGCGGCGGCCTGCAGGGGCCGCTCTGAGCCCGCCCAGGGGCCCAGTCGGCGCCGGCCCTCCCTGGTACTGGGCTTATCCCGCGGCCTGGGGTGCTCCCTGGTTCCTTCTGGCTGCTGTGGGCTAGATGGAGTCGATTCCGTCAATAAAAAGCCTTTGAAAAGTCGCTCCCAAACGAACTACTCCTTGCTACTGCAGAGTTTTTGTCCCTTCAGTTGTGTATGGGAAAAGTTCGGGGGGGGGTGTTTCTTTCTGATCCCCTGATACCTTTTTTCCAGTTTTTGTATATTCACGAGTTTGTTATTCATTAACTTGGTGCTCTATTTTAACATAGCTGTGCGTAGGAACTTGCAAAAACTTCATATTTGCAGGAAAATCTATCTAGGTGATCCTGCTGCAGTGGGGGGATTGGACTAGATGATGTTTTGAGGTCCTTTCCAATCCCAAACATTCTGGGATTCTGTGAAACGCTGAAGTTCTGTAGTTTCGGCTGCTCCTCAGCTGAGCATCAGATCCAAATTGCATGGAAGACTTAAAATTCGTTCTTTTCCTACTTCTCTGCCTCATCATTTGTCACCCCATCCACTTTTTCGTGCTTATTTCTACAATCATCACTTATCTTGTAAGTGCCCAAAGTAATTAAATACTGGAAACAGTGGCAGAATCATTATGACAGATGATAGCTATCTCGATAAACCAGGGGTTGGCTGTAGATTTGGGAACAGATTTCCTTAAAATTTTTAAGCCTTCTGACGGCTGGCTTCACCATCGCCTTCAAACTTGGCAGGTCAGGTTGCTGTGTGCTGAGGAAAAAGGCAACTAAAGACTTTCTTACACTTCAGAAAGAAACCCAAATACAGACTGAGTATGGATGGGTTATTTTGCAGATAACAAAAGTGGTGATTGTAGAACAAACATGACAATTCTACCTCTGCTAACTACAGCGCAAAAAAGCTTTTTGCTGAATGCTTATTATTGTATTTGCAGATCGACTTCATATGCACCACATGTGCCTGTTGTTGTTGTGTTGTAATTTCAGGCTTTTATGAAGTGATAAGCCACATATTAATAGTTTTAACAGAAGGTGATCCAGTTGTTAACATGGTAACACCTTGCAAGAACAATATGTTATGTCCATTTTTGATTCTAGGTATATGCAATATTCTGCACTTCAGAATCCATAAGGTTAGTGCCTAGTTAGTACTTAGACCTGCTCAATATATTATCTTCCACAAATTCCTACCCTATTGCTCAGTCCTGCTATAAAAATTTGCTGCCTCAGACTGCAAAATAATAATTGATTTCCCAGGAATCTCTTTGGGTACAAGCTGTGAAAGCAGATCTGGAAGTTGCATGCACATTTGCTCTTGCTTAATCTTACTCAAAACTGAACTGATCACCAACACCAGTATAGTAATAGGTGTTTAAATACATTTGAATAAGTTATTGCCCAAGCTTGGAGAAGTCTTTTTTTTTTTCCCTTACTACAATCAGGTTATCAGAAGCATATAGTTGAAATCCTAGTCACATTCAGCTCAATAAAAATTGTGCCATTAATACTGTAAATGGGTTTCATAACAGTAGGATTCCACCTTATGACTGAGGCGACGTCAATGAAAATTTTCAAAATAAGGTACCAGGTATATAATGGTCATAGTGGTCCAAAGAAAGCCAAACAGTGATGTCTTGATCATAACAAAAATTAGGGAACTTTACATTTGTTTACATTGTGGATATATGAATAAACAAGATAAAATTAAATGAAGTTAGCATGTTAAAAATTTTCTTTAGCCGCATCGTGAAGGGGACAGACAAGCATAAAAATAGCAAATTTGATTGCCTTTACAGTAACTCTTTTCAACCTGCCCTTCTGGGCAGGCCGTGCTTGAAAGCATTTGTCCATGAGCAATATCTTATTAAATTGTCATGATTTGATGTGACACATTCTTCTCCCAATTTGCATGCCTGATAATAGACTTCCTAAATATCACCTTCAGGTCCATTGGCAAAAAAGTAACCCATATGAAAGAAACGTTGGATCAAATGTTGGTGATAGGACAATCTTAGCGCCTTGTCTGAATGTCAGACAAAGGGTTCAGGCCATTGGAAGCTATATGGTCTATTGCCATGCTAATGTTGAGTTCTTTGTGTAGTGCCGGCTTGTTGCCTCGTAAACACTTTTCCACGACTCATTAAATCCTCTGAAATAAAAGCTCTCACAATTCCAGTACAGTGGAACAGTCATTTTTCGATTTAATTATAAACAGGCTACATAATGAGCTACCTAACTTGTCCCCTTTTCTGAAGAAGGAGAATGGTTAGTGACCTCTCCTTTCTTTAAACAAGCACCAAAATCCACTTTATTTGAAAGATGAAAGAGTGGAAAGTCCTTGATGAAATGAAAGGGGTGCACAAGCAAATGCCAGCTGGGCGACTAATATTTTACATAACAAGTAAGAATATATATTTTGTGAACCTATTTAGTATTCAACTTAAGAGAATATAGTAACCATAGCAACCCCTTATCACCTATTTGAGACGCTGCAACATCTTATTGAAATGTGCACCGAATGCCCTGCTAATATTTGTAAAATGCTGGTGATATTATCGCTTGGAGAGAGCTACACTGAAAGATAAATGTGTAAAAATGCTTGAGATTCATGATTCCTGTCTGCTATCTACTTTCTTCTTGCCCTTCTACTTTGTTTATATATATCAGTTTTATTAATCAAAAGTGAAAGATTAATGGGTACAAGGAGTCACTAGAGGGAGCAGGGTGGTGGACACTCATCACTCTTCACCAACAGCGTGCCTATAATAACTGACCTCAGTTAAGTGCTCTGAAGACTTCAGTGGATTGTAGTGGCTAAATAGAGGCAACATAAAAAGGAAAAGTCTCCCCAGAAGGCTTGAACATGAGATCTCAGAGGAAGGCACCCAAAAATTACTAGGTAAGCACAGATTCCTTCCTTGAAGCAGTTACCAATTTACAGAGATAGTTGTGCCATTTACTTTATTTGCAGACTTCTGAATCACATAAAACTGTAACAATCATGATCTTTCTTTGGCTGTAGTGACAGCTTTAGACTTTGCATTTCAGGAACTCTCCCTTCCTTTTCTGCTTCCAAGCTGCAACTGGTCAGAGCTTTATGCTTCTGAAGTCTAAAATGTGAGGATGGCAAGTGAATGTTTCTGTGGTGTTATCTCCATGCTCCACAGACTTTAAGCTAAGGACACAGGGATGGCCTGCAGAGCTCCCCTGCTGATGTGCCATCCCCTTTTCCCAAAGGGCTCTGTGCTTTGTCTGTTTTTTGTGGTGGACTTTATTTTCCCTCTCTATAAACTACTTAGACAGGTGATTATCAGTTATCTGAATGTCCCAGTGAATTCAGAGTTCCTTTGATAAAAGTTATATGGAAACTGCATTTAAATCACAGAAGTCATTAATTTCAAATCCTCAGTATGATTTTTCTTTCTTACTTACTTAATTGTGAAGTTCTGTATACTGGGTATATATTCTTCCACTCCCGAGTACACATGTTGAAAGAGGGTAGCAAAACCAATGGTTACCAAGTGATTTGGTAGTCAGGCACCACGGCTGCACATGTAGCCTAATTACTCTGTATGTGCTCAGGCATCTTCACATCTAATTTTGGTCTGCAGCACCATATAGTACTAAGTCCTTCACTCTTAATTGAAGATGGTAGATGGAAAACCAAGAGCACTGAAAACATGGGTGGCTGGAGCTGGCAGGAGCTGGCAGGGTTATTAGGACATCATTGCCATTGACTTAAAGGACCTTCTGGGTGCAAAAGAGGTATAGAAAAGGCCTCTATGAAAATGGGAAGTAGGACTTTTGCATATCACTTCAGTTTCATGGTGTATTACAGCAAAAATAAGCTAAGGAATATACTGGAACAAGACAGAGAGAAAGTATGATCATATGTGACGAAGTGTGGCCGAAGGGACAAAAATCTACATGATATAGCTTAGCAGGCATGTATTAACCTTCACAGCTGGGGTAATGTGCAGAAGCACTTCTATATTTTTTTTCCTGTTGTTGGTGCAAAATAATGGTTTTGGAAAGGGTGTTTCAGGCAGGGGTTAGAATGGATGGATGTCCCTGTGAAAAAACACGTACTCATGAATATCTGCAATTGCAAATTTCCGCATTGAAGTGACCGATGCAGACTAATAATAAGCTGAAGAAGTGAGAGATGCAAAAATTTAAGCCTAGTGGTGAGCATTTTATTTCTATGCTGGCTTTCCTATTTCAAGTCTTACCTGAATCAGAGTTTCTGAGCTACTGGATCTTTGTTAAAAAGCTTAGTACCAACTATGAAAATATAATTTTCAACATTAGCCTGTTTTGGTTTTTTAATTTTAATATTTTTTATAAGAGTAGCCTTATAAAATGAGA
>WEIS01091256.1:0-21892 GCA_013389965.1 Todus mexicanus
ACTTGATGATCTCGAAGGTTGCTCCCTGCCTTGATGATTCTATGACTCTACCAGGGCAGGACTTGACCTGACTTTAGAAGCCTCTAAGGGCACCATCTAAGTGGAAGGCAGAGAGAAGTATATACATGTATCCAAGTAAGGTGATTTTTGTCATCCAGAAACCAAAGTGCAGGCTGCACACAGGCACATTACGCATTCATTCGGAATGTTTGGGTTTTGTTCTCTTTCCCGAGGACTAGAGAAATCTGGTGTTGTATTGAACGTCCACCACCCACCTCAGTGCTGGGATATCTCAGTGATAGGCTCCGCACTGTCCTACACAGCTCCTTGCTCCCTTTGCACAGGGAGCCGCCAGCCTTCTCCACTCCTTACACCTGACACCTTAATCTAGAGGGTAGGAAGGGGACCAGAGAGACAGGGGAGAGGGACACAGGGGACCAGGCTGTAGAGAACAGCTGGGCCTATGTGCTCCCACAGGCAGAACTGCCATCTGTCCCATCAGACAGAGTGCCTGCCTTCATCAGGCCTGGCGGTATTTCCTGCACTCTTAATGCTATGCCCCAGAGATCTTCCACCTCTTCTCAGATGCTTTGCCATGCCTGAGCAATGCATTCCCCTAGAGCCTGCTGATACTATACTTTAGCTGTTTTTCTGACCAGAGTAACGCAGAAAGAGATTCTGCCAGCTCACCTTTCTGCATTATGGTTTTACAAGTCTCTCGATTCTCCTTGTGCTGTTCTTCCACTATCAGTGCTTTGTAACTCACCTTCCTGGCCTCTTCAGCCTCTCCTGTTACACACCACTTTTCCCACTGTAAAATTCACCTTTCAGTGCTGTGAAGCCTTTCTGCTGTGAAGGATTCCCTTACAGCTCTGACAGTCTCATAGAGCAAAAGGGGGCACTCTCACACCGCAGTCCAAACAGCATGGGCTATGTTACTCCATCTGGAGTAAAACAGCTCTGAGCAGTAATCCTTCATCAACAGGTAATTAATTCTCTGGTTTGCAACTGACTGTCTATGTTAAAAATCACTCTTGAAAAACAGATGGCAAAGACATGCTCCTCAGGTGTGTGTCCTTCCCTTTAAGGAAACTTTTAACTGTCTCCTCCTCGAGGAGAGAACAGCATTCCCATCGATGACTAAGACACACTCGGCCTCTCTCATCCTTATCTGCTGCTCTTTCTGCTTCCTCCTGCCCAGCAATTCCAGTAGAAGGATAGGGAGACAGAGCAATTAACTTAAAATTAACTTGTCAGTGAAGGGGGGGTGGAGGACACTACTTTTAACCTAACTCATCTCTTGGTCCCACCATCAGC
Organism: Todus mexicanus; assembly: GCA_013389965.1. Lineage (NCBI taxonomy): Eukaryota > Metazoa > Chordata > Aves > Coraciiformes > Todidae > Todus > Todus mexicanus. Next base: position 1,318 of record WEIS01091256.1, read on the forward strand.
TGAATGTCACAAAGCTGGGAGCAAACGGCAGCTGTCAAGGAGCGTGCCACTGCTGCCAACGACAACACATCTGCGCAGTGAAGCACTGCCTGCACTCCTCCTTCAGAGGGTGTGTGCTGTGGGCCACCAAGGACACAGCCAGGCCTGCTCCACAGAGCTTTCGTTTCTCTTGCGCAGCACAAGCTCTCCCTGAGACCCCTGTGTCCAGCCCATTGCCCGGGCTCTGCTGACCTTTTGCCCTATGTACACCTTTCCCTCGTTTCTCTCCTTAAGTCTGCCCCACATACCCAGACTCTGCTGTTTCTTTTTGTTCCATACTTGCTAAGGAATGAAAATGTGTTTGAACTGTCACTTCCCTTGGTCCCTGTGGTTTTCTGGTTGTGATTCTTGCTGCTCATGCTTACTGCTTCATTTCACCTGCCTAAGCCTCCTGCCTGAGCAGAGGCACAGGCACTACACAGCAGAGGTTAACATCTGCGTGTCCTACAGCGTCTTCAGGCTACGGCAAATAAGGCTTAGGATGAGCACTCAGGCTAAGCTCCATTTTACACTGAGACACTACCTGTAGCCACTCAGTTTTACCCCTGGCTTCACCACATACAACTTTTCTTTTGGTGGACAAGCTTCCCAGCTACTCACTGTATCTGATACACCCCAGAGTGGAAGGAGTAGAAGTTGAGCTCTTTAGATGACTCGTACAATTGTGGTACCCTGCAGCAAGGACACTCACCTTGGAGAGAGGGCTCCTGGTTCCTTGTCTCTGTTCCTAGTACAATATTATTCTATTAAATAATCATACAAGCATAAAATACAGGGACTGTTCTTGGAGCTGAGATCAAATGCAGCTCTAGCTCCCATCCTGAGAGTCTTGTCTGCTCTCTCTGACTCTTTTTCTGCATAATGCCATGTTTCAGAGGGAAAGAGGTGGATAGCAAGAACCATTCCTTCTCCCTTCTCCTAGAAAGACATGGTGTGATTATTTGAAATGTGCATACTTCCTGGAGGTGAGGAGAGAATTGAACCAGCTACCTCACTTCTTAAGCATATGCTTCAGTTACTGGACGAACAGGGACCCATGGGAGAATGGTGCTGGATGTTAGGAGAAGCCCAGGTTTGACAGCATACATTACACTGAGAAAACTCCCTGGACCGAGGCCTTCATGTGGCATAAGAGAAACACTTTGTATCTGGATAATGACTGAACTTCAGCTTGCTCTTCATAAGCCACCCACACTATTCTTAGCTGACCTAGAACAGAAAGAGGACTTTATGGCATGTCCTCACTGCAAAATAAGCCAAAGGCAGAGAGCTATCTCAGCTTTGGGACCTCAGTCACTCCCAGAGCATAGCTGCGAGCACAGGTGCCAGCGCAGCTTTGGCTCTTGGTAAGCAGCCATTTACGAGAGGGCTTCGGCACACCACAGAGCAATAGCACTTACTGGGGGTCATTCACAACGGACAGCACAGATAAGACTTACCAGAACTGCTTCCCTGAATCCTTTGCAGCCTCCTTATGCAGGTTTTATGCTTCAGACCACATTAGACACCCTAACACCACATTGTGCAGAAGGCGACGCATGCTGTTCAAGCTTAAAGCGCTCGCTCTGTCTCAGGCACTCTGAACAGGAAAAGCATACAAGCAAAAAAAACCCCATTAATTCCACGTCTTACGGTCAGATGGTACTCACATGGAACTTACCAGAAACCCAGAATTAGGAGTCAGATAATGGGGATGTGTCCCCAGTAGTATCTGCACTGCATGGACTCGTAGCAGAAAGCGGTTCCTGGCACTATTACATTTGGACAACAGATATAGCTGATGCATTATCTGAACCAGACACGATGGTGCCGAAGTGCTGCAAAGTGTGACAGCAGATGCAACTTTTTGCACAGCAGTGCAGGGGTCACACCAGTCACTTCTGTCTTTCCTCAGCCACCAAGAGCCATCTCAGCCAAATCCTCACTCCACAAAAGATGAGACCTGAATATAGATATTCTATAAGGAAAGGTAACCTGAAAAAGGTAACCTGCATACTCTTATAATAAATCTATATCATATAATTCTCTTGTATTATTTAAATAATATTATAAACTAATCATATAATAACTGTATATTGTACAAGTACCATATATAATATGCAATACATATATCAAACATTTATAACAAATATAATATGTAATACATTCTAATAAATATTACAATTTCTCTTATTTCTAAAATATTATCATATCGAGTTATAGAATCACGGAATTGTTTTGGCTGGAAAAGACCAACCATTAACACTGGCAAGTTAACCATTAAGCCATGTCCCTCAGCACCACATCTACACAGCTTTTAAATATCTCCAAGGCCGGTGACTCCACCACCTCCCTGGGCAGCCTATTCTCCTGCTTAACAACTCTTTCAGTGAAGAATTTCTTTTCTAATGTCCAAGCTAAACTTTCCCTGGTCCCTATTACTTGTTCCTTGGGAGATGAGACTGACGCCCCCTGGCTTCAGGTTGTTGTGGAGAGCCAGAAGGTCTCCCCTGAGCCTCCTTTTCTCCAGGTTCAACACCCCCAGGTCCCTCAGCCGCTCCTCATAGAACTTGTTCTTTAGATCCTTCACCAGATTTGTTGCTCTTCTTCAGACACGCTCCAAAAGTTCAGGGTCCTTCTTGTAGTGAGGGGCTCAATATCATATCATACCATATCACATCATATATCATATCGTGTTTAATGCTTGGATTGAAAATATAATCATTTCCTTATAACTGCTTATGGAAGAAGTCACTATGGAGGTAGGTGAACACTGGAACAGAGGCCCAGAGAGTTTGTGCGGGATCTCCATCCTTGGAGATGCTCGACACTTAAAGCCTCTGGACAACTGGATCAGGCTGTGAACAAGCTGGTGTGCCTGCTTTGAGCACAGGGTTACACCTCAGCTCTCCAGAGGTCCTGTCCCCATGTATGTCACTCTGATTTTTGACCTCAGGTAGCATTGCAGACACACAATAAACTATAACATGTACAAGCCAAACAGACTAGAGGTTGCTAAAGTCTTTTGACACAGATGCTTCTCTGATGCATCTCAGATTTTGTGACATGAGTTGTAAATTAAAGGAGGGAGAAGACAATTAAAGATCAAGGATGAGATGTTAAATCCTGCCTGCTCAGTTGCTGGCACCAGAACAATTTGTAACTGTGCATTCATCATTAATAGGAGATATACTTTGTGCCACTGTACTCTGCAAGCAAATAATCAGTGTGGTCAAACGTGGCTAAGGTGATTTCTGTTTGACAATACTTAGAACTCAGTAGTTCTTGCAAATAAAAAGCTTTACCCTACGGGGCATATGAAGACAAATCTTCAGCCAGACTTTGGATGAGACCCTATGTTAGCAGTACTAACCAAGCGATGAGGTCACTATAGGATAATGGGGAAAACTGAACTCTGCTACAACTAAATGTCATGTTGATAAATGCAACTTCACCGTTTTTTAATAAACAAAATTAAACTTAATTTGCTTCACAGTAGCTAAGGTGCCGTTAATTCAAAACCCACAGAATAACTCACTGGACACAGTTAATAGTCAGCAGACCACATAGGCCAGGCTTTGAAAGCATTTAATATTCACTGAAGTGCTGCTTGTATCCAATTATAACTCACTACTTGCCATCTTAATAATTTAAATCTGTCCACTCTTTAGAGAGAAAAAAATGCACTAATCAAAGACATGAATGCACCTTTTGCTTTTGACAGCATTAAATTAAAACTAAATGGTAGATCTTGAATGAGTTACTCTGCAAGAATAAAGGCATTAATGAGGTAATTTCATTATAGAGGCTCATCCAAGCCTATGTGAAAACAAGGGAAGTAAATGGAGAGGAAAGCCGCTGAGGAAATTAGGGTTCCTTCCACACTAATTAATGTTTTGGGGCATTTAGTACAGGCACCAAATTAACTGCTCCAAAGAACTCCATTGAAAAAAAAAAATACATTGTTGCCCTGCCATGTAATTAGAAGACAGTACAAGCAGAACACTTAATGAGTATAAAGCCAGCCTTTAACTTATTCTGCCCAGCTTCTGAAAACATGCCATTGTGGAGGCCTAAGTTTAAGGAAGCACTAGGCGTACAATATAGGATTGTTTAGGTCCTTCTGTTCGGTGAGCTGTAAACAGGTAGCCCTGAATGAGAGACTCTGAGACTCCTGGGAGGCCCGGCTTCCCAGAAAAAAAAGAAAAAAAAAAAAAGGAAGAAAAAAAGAAAAAAGAAGAAGAAAAAAGTCTTAAATGCATCCAGAGGGAAGGAAAAAAAAGGTGAATAGGCCCGGCACAGCCAGCACAGTGAATGCTCACCGCTGTCTTAAGTGATTACATGATGTTGTGCCACCCCCTCTCATTGAGTTATCTTTACACTGCTTTTGTCTCCTCTAATTGGAGCTGATGAGGTGCTAATTGGTTGCTTTTTTAAAAAAGCACTACTTAAGCACTGGCAAACAGAGTAAGACAGCGTGAGTGGAGTTAATGAGGGCTTAGCAAAAAAAACCCAACAAAAAACCCCACCAACAAACCACCAAAAAAACCCCTAACAAAACCCGACTAACCTCAAGAAACCAAACCAAACCTAAAGCAATTCCCCATACGAATGTGTGCGCAAGTCCATACATGAGTATGCCTTCCTGCTCTACACAAGAGTGTACGCGAGCGTGCCGTCCTGTTGGTATCAACAAAAACGTGATGGGACTGAATTTAGGTAAATGGCTGTGAGGATTCGAGTTTTGTGTTAAAGGATCAATACCAGGAATACGTAAATGCCCAGCGCTTTGGCTGGCATCCTTGGCACACTTCAGAGGTGTGCTAGAGGACACCAGTACCTGGCGTGATTACTTATAAGCCCTGTCCCATGCCACACCGTGTGACCAGGACCTCTGCCCCAGCTGTCTCAGCACCACAGCATGCCAGCAGAGTGGGGAACGGTGCTTGCGCACTGCGCTGCTTGCACTGCCAACCCAACCCTCCTTCGCTGGCTACTGCTTCTGGGGCATCACTTGGCAGCGGGCGTGGAGACCGGTGATGGGTGCTCAACATGTGGTGCAGACCTTGCAGGGCCACAGGCAAGCCCTGGTGGCTACAAAGGCCTATCCAGTAAGGACTGTCCTGGAGGTGGCTCTTGTCCCCATGCAGAGGTTGCTGAGGTGAAGTTCACATCAGCCTCAGAAAGACGCAGGCCAGTAGATTGCATTTGTCTCGCCCCACTTTGCTGCTCAGAAGCCCGCTTCACGGCCCCAGGAAATGTCAGCATTTTCCAGGTGTGAGAGCTGGGCCTCGCTACGCCAGCCACCACGAGTGGGCAGCCCTGACAAGCCGTGGTGGATGTGGCAGCATGGCCATGGGCAGATGACACCGAGGTGGCATCAATGCCTGCCAGCTCAGGCCCTGCAAGCTGCTCCTGGAGGAACGGCCACCTCGCAGAGCAGACTAGGTGGAAAGGTTTCTAGTTCAAAGTAAATAAATATCACTGCTTTTAAACTGAGGTGCAAGAAGGTCAGAAACAGCCCAAACACCTGTGTCATGTTTAACTGCTCCTGCCTGCAGTCAACACCACCCCTCTGGCAGGAGAAATGCTCTTGCTTTGGGGCATGTGTGCCTGTGGCAGGAGATGCCCGCCCTGCCCTCCCAGCGTGGCAGCTCCTCCCAGGAGCTGGCGGCTGGAGCGCAGCCCTTCGCCCTGCAGGAGAGGCTGGCACAGAGTGCTTCACTGGACCCTCCATCCCTGCCTGCAGTTATCACCGAAACCAGCAACCAGGCCTCTTGTCACTGAATTCCTCTCAACCTTTCTCACTATCATGTACAACCATGATTTACATCAAAGCAGTAGCAGATACTGGGGGATGCTTGTTAGTGACCTTATTTTCAACAAATAAGCTTGCATTAAAAAATAAATCCGTAAAGCATTACCTTTTAAATTGTTTAAATGCCTAGTCTCTTGGTAACTTTGTGTTTTGAAAATATTCCTAATATAGTTTCTTAATTTGAGTATGTAATGAAAAACTTTCTCAACATTTTCAATAACACCATGGATACTTTTTTAAAATGCTTTGCATTTTTACCTTTTTTTGTTGTTGTTGCCAAATTTATGCAAAGTATTGTGATTAGACCACATAGTGTTAAACCTGTTGCTACTACAAACGGATCCAGAGGTCCTAGTTTTGCCATATGCATTTCCTAAAAAGAAATTTGAGTAACATTAGGTACTCAGCATTTTACACGCATTCTGCAGGTGGGTTGATATTGCCTCCTGCATTCTAGACCAATTCTAAAGTTCTCCGCTACTGGATGTATTCTGAGTCCTAAAGGAGAGTACAAAAAGTATCTGATCTATTGCTGATGTTGCCTGACAATACACAAAAATAATTCTCCAAGCTTTTTGAAAATGACACTGCAAATGCCCATGCCAAACACAGCCTCCTGTCATTTCCGAATTTGTTTATATACAGTCTACACAGATATAGAATGGGGACGGTGCACATGGAATGCTTTCTTGGTAGCTGCAAGGCTGAGCTTTTCACAAGTAAGTGGTACCTTTGGGGCTCCAGGGACAGGTTGCTCAATGATGACAAGTTTTTCCTCTCTGTCACAGGCTCAGTACCACCTGGCAGTTCTCTAAATCCTCCAAAACTCCTCTGCTGAGTAATTTCATATTGGACAAAATGACAAAAGTGGAGTTGAACCATAAAACTGACAGTCAGCTCAAGAAGACAATGCACCTTTTATTAAGACAACTCAGATGATCTGTTTATACTGCAGAGAAATAAACAGTGACGCCTCCCCCTTTCCTCACTTCTGTTCTTTTTTCTTTTTTTTGCCTGTGTACAACCAGTTGGAAAAACCAATTAGTTTGCAAACAACCAGTTACTTGGGCATGTGCTTATGCTTGCTAATTTGTACCCCTATTCACATTCTAAACCGGATTCTTTTCACTCTAATGCATGGTCATTTGCTTTTCTTTCAGTTGTCATGAAAACGGGGGATTTCTTGCTGGCTGGTAGAAAGAAACTTCCTAGTGAACAAAGTTGCAATTAATTCCTCTAAACATGCGTTCCTAGAGCCATCCATCTGCAAAACAGGCAGCTCCTTGCTTTAAGAAATTGCAAGATGAAGAGCTGAGAAAAAGCTTGGACTCCTTAAGGCTAATTGAACAATTTTTTAATTTTTTTTCGCGATTCATGCACTTGAAAATCTTCATGTATTTTCCAAGGCAGGTATTGTTGTGCCCGCAGAGATCTGCGCTCTCGTCACTGCTGCCTGCTGTGTTCTCACAGAATGCTTGCAGGAGGTAGTCCCTCGGGTTTCCTTTGTTTCCCATGGGATTAATAGCTTCTGGTTTACCACAACCAGTGTGACATGAGTTGTGAAATTGCATGCTGTGCATGCCAAGATGTCATCCTTAAACATGTCCTATCCTCTTCCCAATTCCTCTTCCAGCTTATTTTTTGCCTTGCTGCTGTTGGGAAAGATGCTTCCCAGGCCCCCTCCCTTCCTAATGAGCATGGCCAATTGTGCACCAATTTAAATAGGAATGACCTTCATTTTCTGAAGGTGAAGGTGATCCTATTCTTAAGGCACAAAGAGGCATATGGGCGGGGGTCCTTCCCCAGCTCCTAATGTTCCCAGTGCTGAGTGGTGTTTTCATTGCTCTGGCTGCTGCTTCATCAGCTGCAGCTTGGGGGCACACGCAGAGGATGAATGCAGCCCTACCACACCTATAAGGAGTGGGAAAAGTAGGAACCACTTTCCTGAGCTCATGGGATGGCATAGCTCTTGAGGAGCTAAAGGTGCCTTAAATCACTCCCTCTCATTGGTAAGTTTGGATCTGGAAACCCTACCTTTTCCTGCAGAAGTGGCAAGTAGCTTAATGGTTGCAAAGTGCGTGGAGTGGAAGTCACTTGGCAAAGGCGAAATCACATTTGTAATTAGTGTCGCACCTGCCAGAGCAGAAGCATCTTTTGAGTCCTGCTGGGAATTGTTCCTGAATGCATTTTCAGTTCGTCTCACCTACAAGCCCAACCCAGTGGTTCCTACCATCAATGGACAATAAAGCTCTACATGCTTGACCTCAGAGAGAATTTGGCTGCTCTTCCTGCATGAGACATAGCAGATGGCAGCATATCCTCAGTACAGTGGCACAGCACCTCATGTGCCAAGTGGGAAGATAAGCATCAAAGCCACTTGCACATCACTACGGCCAGCAATAAATGTCTCCAGAGGGGAGGCAGGTGAGAGAAACCTCCCTGCATTTCCCTGTCCCCCTTCCTGCTGCTTTGTCCCTTGGAGTCCGAATATGGCTCTTCATCAATATTGATCACTCTAGAAATGTTGGTTTCATACAAATTTACAAGGGCTACTGTTTAATAGGTAAGTCCTCTCAAAACAAAGTAAAGCCTGTTTATGAATTTCATTTGAAGGGGAGAGGCACAAGGGGTGACAGAAAAGGACCCTAACATACACCAGGCAATCTTTGGAAGTGAAAAAATGCTGTTTCAGAAATAAATACCTTAAAAATATCCCAGAAGGCTTCAAAAATACACAGTTTGGAAAGAATCCTTCCCAGGGGAGGGTGGGCAGGTTTCTGCTCCTACGCCTTCAAACCTCTCCTCTATGTCGGTTGCCCAGGACGGAGGGTGTTGCTCAATCAGGCCCACAAGCCACATGCAGTGCCCTGAGGCACCACAGGCACAGCAAACAACTGGAGGAGCTACAGGACTGACGGTAATGGCAATATGGCGAGCCAGACTCAGTGGCCTTAAAGGAAGGCGTATGAATTGGGTTGCTTGAAATTGGTGAGAGCAAAAGAAAGAGCGTACTGCCAGGAAAGTGCACAAAGCAAAAGACACGCAATTTTTCGGGCTTCATCTTCTGGATGTACTTGTTGGCTATACCCACTGGGGCTGTATCTCACGAGCTGAAGAAGTGCTCACTTATATGCTACTACCTTTCCCAGAGGTAAAGCACAGCATCAGGCAGGATGCTGCCATTAGAGCTTACTCCTTTGGTTTGTGATGACTGGAAACTAATGGGCATACTGGTAATGAGGAACACACTGGCCAGCTGAGAGATCTGATTCTCCGGGACACTGCATGCATCGCTAGTCACAAGCTCGGCACTCTAAAAAAAGCAAGCAAAGAAAGGCGAGAAGTGGCTCCTGTGATGCAAGATCAGTTATCTTCACTAAGATGAGCCTAACTAACAGAGAATAAAAGTTTGATGCTGGGAAATGCACATGCCCTCTTTTTTTTTTTATGCTGAATGAACTAGGAAATCTCTCCACCCTTCAAGTAATACTGGATGTTAAAAATATGAACCGTGTGAACTCACAATGAAATAGTTGACGTGAGCTGAAATAGGCTTTGTAGCTTTCAGTGAGACGGAAGCAAGTCGAAGGAGACACATACAAGGTCAGTCAGAACCAGCTGCAAATCAAAAATATGGGCTTTGAATACAAGCAGGAAACACAGAGCCTGAGTCCAAGTGGGCTCCAGTGAACAGGAGTACAAGTGTGGCTGGCCAAGAACGGTTGGGAATGGACTCTGGAATCCTACCACGGCGACTCATGTGGCGATTCAGCACAGTAATGAGGGAGACTGGAGCAGCCCCGTTGGCTCTGCTGTGTGTTTTCTGGTGTTGGGAGCCCTGACATCCTAGGTCCTTGAACCTGGCCAGTCGGTTGGCCACAATTATGTAAGTGTGTCTCTGTGTCTGAGCATCTGTTTTCCCCCAAATTCCACACATTACTTCATTCTATTTCAGAGAGCTATTCTCAATAACCCAAATTGAACAGGGCTTTTATCTGACTAGTTACTCCTTTGGGTACCAAAATCACAGAGAACTCCTTCCTGCTCACATATAGTAATCAAAGGGGAAAAGCGTGTAGTGCACGTGCTTGTGTTGAGAACAATCTGGATGGTTCTCTATCCATCAACTGATACTTTAGGGATCATTCCTTATGTTGTCCTCCTCGTTCAGACTGACAGTTGTATTGCATTAGAGGAACAATGAAGTGTTTGAAAACACATCCAGCTGCTGAGGGAAGGCTTATTGTCAGGAGGCAGATAAATACACCAGAGAAAGCAAACAGGAAAAAGAAGGGAGGTGAGGCAAAACAAATGTGAGAAGCGTAGCAGAGGCGAGGCTCAAAGTTTGGGGCAAACATCTGACAAGTGAAAGGGATGCATTGCAGACAGAAGAGAGGTAGCAGTGAGAAAACTGGGCGGTTCAAGCTGTGCTGTGCTAAGGATCACGCGAACAGTTTCCCCAGGGGCTGCACTCAAGAAACAAAAGTTCAAAGCAAGGGATGCTTCCATCTTTTTTAAGAGTCACTTCCAGGTCATTTGATCGAAAAGATTGTAAATTTGACAACTTTTAATGTTCAAAGAGGTTCAGGTGTTCTTAAATCTGTTCTGCTCATCCCTGGTTGAGACAACCGTGAGTGGGTCAATTTATCAATAAAATTTAACTCAAAATTAGCCATTCAGAGCCACAGAAGGGAGTGTTAGGAGAGATACTCTCTCTAAAGAGTGAAGTGACGATGTTCCATTTTTAAAATGCTCAATAAAATCAAGGAAGAGCTGGCTGAATGCTGTCACCGCAGACCCAGAATATCTTCTGCAACAAAATTGCCTCAGCATACTGTTTGAATCAGGATAGATTACTCTAGAAACTCTGTTGTTAGTCCAGACTGGGGGAACTGTAGGCCTAGCATGATTGTTGGGTTTTACCAGCTCCAAGTGAACTTTTTGGTGACTTAAGACCTTTACAGTTATGTTTTATTATTTGCAATCAAAATAAACAGAAAAAATATGTTCTTTGTCCCTATCTGTACAGCATTTTCACATGCAGACAAATTATTACATCCAACACTGCACAATTCCTTTAACTGTAGTGGTGAAAACACTTGAGGAATTGAATGCTATTGTGACTTCTTTAGCCTGGAAGTGCAAAATATGAAGAATAAATCAGAGCAACATCTACCACAGAAGCAGGTAGGAAGGAAAGAAGAAATTCTGAGAGATGATCTGCCCTGCCCTACACCAGGCAGACATGGCAGCACAGAGGCTGCTCCTGAAAAACGCGTATGCAGAGACACTGTGGCCTGGTTATCGCTCTTCAGGTATTCAGCAGCATGAGAAAAAGCAAAACATCCACTAATATTTTGCATATATATTTGCATATAAATTCTCCCTGCGACTATTTAAACCTATTACTTATGTAAGGACATTACTTATTTTTATGGAAACTTCTACAGTGCATGTTTGAGAGAGCAGAGTGCCTGAATTCCCCCAGTGCAAGCAGAGGTGGTCTAATGCACAATAATGGTCTGCTTTTATGCCATGGCTGCATATAAAAAACCCCAGAGATAAAGTGGCATCAAGAATTTATGCATCCACAATGGATACACGTTTCCAAAAAGCATGGCACATAACTTTGATACGTTTGTTACCTGTATTCCAGACACTAGAACAACCCAACTGTTACAGCGTATTGCATGATGTTAATGTCATCTCATTGTAGCAAAAACTACAGAACGCTTGTTTGTTTTAAGAAAGCTTTGAAAAACGCCTGTGCAATCCTCTCTCACACAGAGCACAAGGGATAGCTACGGACAAGTGAAGTGAGAAAGCACTTAATATTTAGCGGGTCATTTCTACTCTTTGTACTCTATAATATTTCTGTTACGCTGCTTTGTAGCACAATAATCTGATTCCCAAATGTTTCTTACATTATGCAATGCCTGCATATTAACAAAAAATGTTAACTTATTTGTTTGTTAAAAAGCCCGTTCCACTGGACATTTTGTATGTTTTTACAGGAATAAAAGCTGGTGAGGAAAGGAGTGTCTAAACTGAAGGGGATTAATTTTAAACTGGGCAGAAATCCGAAAATTTCACTGGAATTAAAAATAAGAACATTGCTTTGTTTTCATATGGTTAAAAATATTGGATTTCTGTAATGTTCTTTGGGTTAATAAATGACGTTAAAATCCTATACATACAGACAATATTGTGCCAAAATGAAACATATAAAAGTCAAAATATCCTATTTCGAGATGTTACAGTGCTAAAAGAAAATGTCCTGCCATCTTGTGAAATAAGTCAGCATATTCTTCCCATCATCCAAACTATATCTGAAATAAATTACCTTAAAAAACCCATCAATTTTGACAATGCAATAATACAACATTTTTTTCCCCACAGAAAGCCTGTTTTGAAATGCTTTGATTACCTCCAGTTGAAAACATTTTGCTTCCCCTAAGTCTATCACTGTGTTTGTATATAGGGTCATTGCTCCCTTGGCTTAGCTATCTTCAGAGACAGACTAGTGATGAGTATTGAAAACAAATTAAAAATTTACACCCATCTCTGCAAGCTGCATGAGCTTACAGGTAGTCAGACGTCTTAGAGAAAAATTCAAGTCCCTGACTGCTGGATAAGTCAATGAGAGCTGCATCTCCTTTGATCAGCTCCGAGACTTGTTATTGGAGAGCCCCAGTTTGGAGGTGGGCATCTGGGAGTTTTTAAAGATAGCAGGAAGAAAAGCAAATAAATTCTTCCTGATGCCAGCAGTACATCATCGTGGAGTTATGGAAGCACAACTTTTAGTTGCCAAAGCCTGCTGATTATCAGGAGGAGTGGATGGAGACTGAGCCTACGCAGTTCGTAAAGCATCAAAATTAAGGTTATGAGATTTGCAGAAAACCCCCCAACCTCCAACCATGTCAGTCTGCATTTTTAAAACATTAACATGTTTCAATAAATCAGCTTATGTTTGCTACGTATGAGCTGCTCGGACATTTTAGCCATGCCCATGATGAGTGTTTGCCCTGTCAAATATTCGATGAGATTAGTTCCCAGAGCCTACAGCCTTCAGACAGGGTGTGTTACATCCTGAGGTCTGGGAAGTCCAGTGTCGTGCTTTTCAGTGGGATAAATCCATCAGGCTGATTTCATTCTCACAGAGATACACAGGTAGTAACCCCCATCAGGACTAACCTCAGGAAGAAACAAACGTCCCGCATGGAGTGCCCGTGTTAGCAATGGCAGCTTGCGCAAACATTGACAGCTTCACACTGAGAAGCCATGAAATCCATGAATGATGACTAAAGCAATTTTAGCTTTTTTTTAAAAAATGAGGTTTGTCAAGCGTCATTGTTTTGGACTTCTTGTGACCTCACTTAGCAGAACGGCCCCACTGCTTGTAACCTTTGTCTCCAGTATTTTCAGTGATAACTAGCTTTGTAGGCATTTGTTTTCTATCATCAAATCATTAAATGGTAATGCAATTGTTAGTTTCTTTTCCCCAGTTCTAATACGTTTTGCAGCCAGTAACCATTCCCAGTTCATTAACTGACTGACCTCAGCATTAACACCCCCTCTGCTAGGGTTGCCTTGGAAACAAAGCTTCCTGTGCGTAATCCAAGCTTATCTAGCTCTTTATCCTACATGTGACCCTTAATTACTTGCTAAATTAGAATGGGTTTCTGAAAATCACAAGAGGAGGTTAATATGTTCTTCCAGAGCTGGTCAAGCTAAGATGACACTAAATTCACAGGGAATTCAAATTACATGATCCCTGAAGGCGTCTCTTTCAGAAGGAAGATGAACTTTCCCAATGGGAGGCAGTGTGCCATGATAATGCTCCTGTCACTCACTTTCCTTGCCCTGCTTGTCCAGCTACAGCTTAATCCAGTATGAACAATGCAGTAAGTAAATATCAGGTTGATTAATTATGGTGCAAGATTCAGCAACCACTTGTCTTCTGTAATTAACATTGTAATTGAAATTAAGTAATACTCTTCACACAGAGATTTCTGGAGTGGGAGGAAGAACAAGGGAGAGTCCTCAAGGCGGTGACAAGGAAATCAAGAAAATAATTGCAGGGGTGAAAATATTCTCTTTAAAATTGTGGTACATTTTAGGAAACTCTCCCGTCAAAAAGAATGTTTATTACTTCTGGATGTCTTGGAGTGGAGATGAAGTGGGGTTGGTTTGTCAAAATATTGCTTACAATTTCTGAAAATACACCTTTCCTTCACCAATTGTATAAACGTAAATCGTAAGAAAAGGTGATGCCTTCTAGGATGCCCAGTGGTTTTCCTCTCCATGGTTTCCAGTGACACACTACTTAAAGGTGTACGAGTCTTTAGCTTACGTGAGCAGCTTTACAAAATGCTGTGCTAAGGCAACAACGCTGTCGCATGGTCTCAGAAAAAAACAAAAACGAACCAAAAAACCAACAACAAACCACACACAAAAACCCCCGCTTCGTGTCCCAGCTGGAGAACATAGGCCAGGCTGAAGCATCTCCTCAGTAGAGCCAAAAATGGGACTAGAGCAATATACCTCTCCTCACTGCCTGTGGCTGGTCCAGCCCTCAATGCCTCTGCTGCTGTCCAAGCTGCACTCACCCATTGAGTCGTGTTTGCAGAGGTGCTCCAAGGGCAACTTTCCCAGGGAGGCACTCTGGTGTCACATACACGGCTGACAGCGCACGCACCTATCTTGACACACCAAACCCAAGATGTTCAGAAGCAGCACTTAGAAGTTGCATCCTCCATCTTTTACTGACACAGCATGAGGCAAGTTTTGCATTGGATTTATGTCTAAATCCATAATCACTCTCTTCGTTGCCTTACATGTGGGGCACTGTCATATTTCTGGAAATAAACAGTCTACAGATGTGTCAGTACTTGACCTCTCACCCCTCAGTGTGCTCTGGACCTCAGTCTGCTCTGAAGACTCTGTTTTGTTTACTCTGCTACTTTTAAGGCAGTCTGTGTTAAAACCGCAACCCGCCTAGGAAATCTCAGCGGTCCTGCAGGCAAGACCCCAGCAGAGAAGGATCCTTAATCACCATGTGATGATAACAGAAATGTGCCCTTGGGACAAATGCAGCCTGTGCTCTGTATCTGTGCCTATCTTTGTGGTTCCTCTTCATGCTGTGTGTTTGGGTGAATGTGCCAGGTCAGCTGTTTACCACAATTGCCTTGCGGAAATGCCCTTTCTTGTTCGAGTCTCCAGGGGAAAGCTCTCTTGTGGCAGTAAGCTAGTGGAATGCCTCAGTTTCACAAAACTCACTGGAACAGCATGATTGAATGGTTCTTTTCCACCTGACATACATATTGTCCGTCTTCGGAGCAGTAGCACTTGGGGGCCTTGCAGATCCATTTTCCCATGCAGATCTCACAGAAAAGGAGGAGAAAGGCGGCCTGGGGTTGGCAAAAACACCAGTTCTGGAACAAGCAGCTTTCTTTAGGCCCTCCAAAAGTTCATACTTCTAAACATTACTACTAGCAATAAGAATCCCTGGGTTCTGTGTTCTGGAGATGACAACATCTCTATCATTACTGATGTAGCATTTTCACCAGGAGTTTCAAGTTTGGTTTAACAGTTACGAGTTTCTCCTAGCTAGTCACAGCTTCTTTCCACACATTTCATTCATTACACATAAATTCAAGCACCGCCAATGCAAAATCCACAGTCTGTTTCAGAATGCCCCCACCTCTTGTGAAACGTAAAGTAATTTCGGTCTGTGTACAAATGCCTGCTTTCATGGACATACATAAAAGTCACGGACTAATCATTCAGACAGGAAGAGACTCGACAGCTAAGCGCAGCCGATCAGTTGTACTGCGGATTTCTCTTGCTACAAGACCTATTTGTATTTTACACTTTAGTTACAGATACAGTCACCTGCACTTCTGCTCAGAATTCCTAAGTTGAACACAAGATACCTCAGAAGGTTATTAACATGATAAGCAATGGTCCCCCGAACACTTTTCAGAAAGACAACTTCACTGAGGCCTCATTTGTTTTCTCCCTTGCCTTGCCTCGCCTTGCCTTGCCTTGCCTGTCCTTTCTTCTCCTTTCCTCTCCTTTCCCTTCCTCCCTTCCAATGTGGTCTGATTAGTGAGTTCAAGTGCTCACAACATTGGAGGCTGAAGGATAGATTCATAGGTGCTGTATATCCACGGGGTCTTTGACTTCACTGCTAAGCCCTTTAGCAAATATGACGGCATTTTTCTAAGAATAATGACAGAGAAACGATACCACCTATTGTTTGGCAGGATCCGAGACACCTAAGGTATTGAACTCATTATAATACAGAATTTATCGTCCTGCCAATGGAACCCTGCCCAAGAAAGTATTTTACAAAGACCGATTCTAGATGTGTGAAAGAGATTTGCGAGTGCTAAGCAAGAACATATTCACGTTCTTTGGTGTTTCTGCTGAAACTTAGAGAAAATATGGTTATGTTTTTGAGTGGGCATCCATCCACGGGGAACTGAGCTGCTGGTGGCAAATATTTTATCGAATAGAGAAAGCTGTCAGTCCTTGCTAATCAAAGTAGCTTTCAGAGCTATAAGCCATTTTCTGTTCTCTCTTTGTCGAACCATCATTTCCCTGTTACTGTATTTGTATTAAATGTAATTTTCAGGAGAGAACCCAAGAAAGTTCTGAAAATTTTCTTCCCTACAGTGATTTTATGCAGTCAAAATAACTCGAAGGGACAGCTCCCTACCTCAGCTGCTAATTTCTGTAATTTGGGAGCCTCTGGATGCTTTCCTGTGTGTCACAGTGGATTGCAGGGCAGTGTTCCATGCCTGGAAAGAAGACTTTTAAAGGAACGAGTTTCCATTTTCAAATGAGGTTTTAAAAACCCTCCATGCACAACTGCTAATACAGCCTAGTAACCATGATAAAATCTTCAGATGCCAACCAGATTCTTGAAAGCCTCCTAGGTTTTCCTGTGAGTGCATACGCACAAATACGTGTACACCCTTTCTACCTCACTATGAGGACTGGTGACCCCTATCGTATTTGGGGGCAGGAGGGGGCTTTCCAAGCATTTTGAATATTTTTCTTCAACAGTTTTGATTTTCATAAGAATGTAGAAAGCATTTTAAGACATCGACCCCAGATATCCACCCTTCCCTTTCTTCAATCTCTGCAGTCAAGGTATGGAGAATTGCATGGATCGAAAACAGGAATACTAACATTCAGTCACCTGCTCCCTCCCTTCCAGACTCCTATAACATCAGGAGCAAGGAAATGAGCTTCCTTCTTCCAAAGAGTACACTTTGGAGAAGGGTCAGTTCAGAAACGTGGGCGTGATTTCCATACTCATTGTGGGAACCTCATGACTACAATAAGAAACAAGAACCCCCCAAAATTGGAAGGGCACTGAAAAGACAGGGAAATGGGAGACTGTGGTGTCTGGTGGCCAGAGAGAGGCCCGACACAGATTCTATTGGGGACAAGGGAAAGAGACAATTATCTTTATCTCTCAGTCTAGTGATGTGTCCTCTACTCTTCCTTTGTATAGGCAAGAGGAGAGGAGGAGTAGAAAGCAAGAATATTCTACCATCTAAAAGAATGCTGAGCTACTAGCTTGCAGCAAGCCATGATTAGTTTCTCTCAGTAAAACCAGCAGAGGAACGAAGGTATCTGAATGAGAGACCCCTTCTGAAAAAAACGGCTTCGATGTACCATTAGATTGACACTATTACATGGACTAAGATACTCAACTTGAAAACAAATGCTGGAGATCCCAAACACTTTCATCTTTGCCCCTGGTTTATTTCTATGCTTTTTATCGTTTTGATCTCTACCTTGTAACGAGAAAAAGAAGAATAGCTGTACAATAATGCCTTAGAGTCTATGGCATATTCCATTTCAGGATTGTACTGAAAAGTAAATAGTAAGATATATAGGAATGGTCTCAGCTCTGGATTGCAATGGAAAAACTTTTTAGTCTCCTGTGACAAAACTGAATAGTTCATAAGAGTGCTTGAGTGATCTAGATAGGCACTCAAGACGTTGCCATGTAGCTGCCACGTGACTCACCTATAGAAAGAGTTAGGAGTTTTACAGTGACCAACAGACTCTACCAACATGCTGTCCTAGACTGTAGGGTATGGCAGATAAGCTCTGGGGAATCTTGCTGTGGCGTTTCCCACCGCCACTTCATGGGGTTTCTCTAGATCTTTTGCAGTCACTGCTGCTCCAGCAAAGAATGGCACGGGCTGCATCGTGGCACTTCAGCTGCTCTTGTTCTTAACCTAGCGCATAATTATGAATGTCTTTGCCAGCAGTTTCCACTAAGAAATTTATCTGAAGCTTGAGCACACTTTCCCGTTTTGGTCAGGTCCGCTACAGCCATTATGACACCTTCAAGCACCAGACAGAGCAAGCCTGCCCAGGGGTTTGAGACATTTGCTTTGTTTCAAAGCTGAAACAGATCACGTAGTTGTGATAATCCTGCTCTTCCTGATTTTCCCTGTCTTTATAAATCGAGTATTTAAAAGTTTGATATCCCTAAACTCTCTGCCACTTAAGCCAACGTATGTCTAAAATACGTATTTATACACGTGCAAAGTTTGTATGTGTGCATATACATAAGCACACACAGGTTACTTCATTTTCTTCTTCAGCTGAGGGACACGAGTAGCTAACTGAGATAGTTACTGCGGTGTAGAGGAGCCGTTCAGTGCAAAGTGATTATACAGACTAAGTGGAGTTTTTGTTTTTGACAGTAATTAAAAAATAACCATATGGTGATCTGGGAAAGCCTGTTCCTTGACTGTGGACTGATGCCAAGTACGCTGGAGTTTTGCACGCTCTGTGACAAATATGAAACACCTATGACATAGTATACCAAACAAAGGGGCACAATCAGTCAAATGACAGAAGAGTTGAGAGCAAGAACGGTATGTGCCCAAGTAGCTGCATAATGTTCTATTTTACCTACTACTAAGCTGAGACGATGCGATATCATAAAGCTCTGCAGTACAGAGTCCGCTACCTTAAACCGTGGATTGTTCTATGCCGCTGTCTCTAAGTGGCAGTATCTCAGACCAGCTTACATACAGGGGTGAGCGGGTAAGAGAGAGATTTGTTTCAAGGTGACGATTTGTTTTCTAGCCTCTTTTAGTGTGGTTCAGTTATTTTATTGGCACGGTAAATTCCAAGATTACTGCCAAATGTATGAAGTAGACAGGATAGGGCTTCCTGCTGTTCTGTTTGTATGCCTGACGCATGCGCCATTTTATCCTCCTGAAGTAATTGCAGCATACTCTATTGCTCCAGTGTTCTAGAATTTTACCTGAAAAAAATCTTTCTAAATCTTTAAAACAACTGAGTTTTCCGTGTCTAGCTATCCACCAAGAGACTCCCAATTCCTTTAACATCTCCCGCGTATACTCTAGAAAATCAAAATATATTCTCAGAGATATTTTAGAATATAGTTTGATGGAAGACACTACATAAAACAGAATATCAAGTACTTTTTTGTCTGTATTAACAAGTATTAACTTGCAAGAATACTCAAGATATTTCTGTTTTTCTAAAATTTATCCCAGAAATATTTTCCTCATACGTCTCATCAGATCAATGTATTTGCTTAATCCTTTGTGTAACTGAGAATGTACCTTTCCTAGTGAATATGTAAGGCTCTACTTTCACCTACGCTGAAGTAGAAGTGTGCCATTTTAAAAAAAGAACTTAATCTCTCCCGAATGACTCTAAGATCATCCTTGTCCTCAGCAGGCTCTGAACCTACTTACTGATTCTTAAATTGCCCATACTCACGGATTAGGCAAAAGATGTCAGAAGAAAAACGCATATGAAAAAGGTAGAACAGAACACGAGGGTGGCAAAAAAGTGTGAAAAGACACTCCTGATGATTATTTTCTTGTGGAATGAGGTTGTGAGACAGAGTGACAGCTGGTATTTAAGAATGAAAACGGCAGTCCTAAGTGTTGTTTCAGTCATCGATTTAACAGGGGCGCACTCTGGTCAGCAGGACTGCCACCGGAGCAAAACGAAGCTGTCACCCGCCCCCTGCTCTGTGATGCTGCGCAGCAACAAACACACATCTGTGCGCCTCACCTTTGTCAATCTGACCCTCTCTGAAGCAGTGTCCAGGTCGCTAATGAACTTCCACCACTGTCAGCTCGGGTAGCTGAGGCTGCGAGCATCACCAAAGCCTTCCTTCGCTTGCTTCCACGGAAGCAGGCTGGTCTCCTGCGCTGTGAGAAACGGCATTTTTTCTGCAGGGTTTCCGGGTATTCTAAAAGTGAACAGATGGAGCCTGTGTAAGCGGGATCCTGGCTAAGGAAGCAATACTGAGCGATGAGGGGGCTGCCCCTCTGGCGCTTTGCAGGCTGCTGATGGCTGTGCCAGAGGCCGCAGCACACCACAGGCCCGGCTGCCCGCGGCAGGGAACGCGGCCGGCGCGGGGGAGGCCAGGCCCGGGGATAGGCCCGGGGACAGACCAGGCACGGGGACAGGGCCGGGGATAGGCCCAGGGACAGACCAGGCACGGGGTACAGGCCAGGCCCGGGGATAGGCCCAGGGCACAGGCCCTGGGACAGGCCTGGGGCCAGGCCCAGGATCCAGGCCAGGCCCGGGGCCAGGCCCGCAGCCGCTCGCACGGCCGCGGAGCCTCACGGCGGCTCACACGGACACCACCAGCCGCCGGGCCTCGGGCTCTCCGGGCCCCTCCGTCCGCAGGGGAGCCGCCCCCAGTCCCGCCCC
>WEIS01091265.1:0-16397 GCA_013389965.1 Todus mexicanus
TGAAAGCAAGCCAGTGGGACTGGAATTAAGTCATCCCATTTCCACGGTTGCTTTCCTGAGCTCCCCTGAGCTCCAAGGCTTATTAATAAAAATCTTTACTATATTAACATTTCAGAGATCTCTCCATGGGGTTAGCTGAAAACTCCTGAGTGAAAATCATCCACTCCTGGTGGTTTGACGATTCACAGCAAGCGCAGCATCTGCTTACCAGCTATCTTGCATGAGAGGCATCTCACCTGGGAATCCTGTCCACTTGCTGTGCACTGCTGCCTACCATCTATTACTGCAGCCAAACTGTACTTTCAGCTAATCCTTGGCAAAACCCAGGCTCCTTCTGATCTGGATTTATTTAAGTGAACTCCTTGCTCTTTATTCCATTGTTTTTTTCCTTAGGACCTTTGTTTCCCTCACTATTTGCCCACATTTCCTCAATTCTAATTCAAATTTATTGCAGTGGACTTCCCCTTCTCACTGTTTGCTAACTATGAGTATGTATTTTATTACTGAGTTTACTACCCCTGAACCCAGGCTCATTTACAAACCACCAGCAGCTAGTCCTCTTTATGTGGCTTTTGGACTTTCTAGGAAAATGTTCTAACACCATTTTAAGCCAGGGCTGGAGGGGAAGAAGCCACAGCCACCCTGGAACCTGCGTTATATGCTGTTGCTGGCATCAGTGGAACGAGGTTTTTCACATCCTGAAATCAAAAGCAAGGGTGCCATAAATGGTGTCAGTGAGGGAGGGAAATGGAGTCCTAGCGACCCCTCTCCCGACAGAGCAGGGGTTTCATGCTAGCAAATCTCAGCGGCTCATGCAACCATCAGCCTCCTTCTTACTCAGAGTTTGCAGTTAAAAATGTCTTTTCCCCAATTGTATGCAGATGAAATCCTTCCTTTTAGGCAGCATAATTGTTGTACAGGATGATCAGCTGAGGATTTAATTTGGTTTAAACTTCACAAATGTAATCAGCTAAGCATTACACTGACGTTTAAGTTCTGTAATAATTTTCATCTGGCAAGAATAAGACTAAAGAAAGACTTGCCCTTGGATTGGAAAAAAAACACTGACTTTGGAAACCGCAGCATAAAATTGTAGAAACGTCACAAGTATTTCAGGCCTGGCAGCAGGAGACCTCAAGACGTGTCACTCAGACTAGAACCTTCCTGTGTTTGTGCAGATTTTCAACCCTGGAGCATAGCAAAGTGATTAATGAGCCATTACTCCTGCTGTCTGCTGCAATTTTTGTGTCTCTGGCAAGCAGATCTACTGTCCCAACATGTTCATTAACTGCTGAGAAGTTGGGCCACAAAAGATCTGTATCTTTTGCATCTCTATCATTAGCAGAGGCAATAAGAAAGTACAGCTTTCCTGGGCAAATGCATGGAACATGAAAGGTGAAGAGTCCTTCTGCTGGGTGAAAAACTGCAAAAGTTTTTACTTCAAAAGCATGCATAAGTAAATAAAAATCTCCATCTAAGGCTGTAAATTGCTTCCAGTGTTCCTCAAATAGATTATTCTAGTCAGTCAGCCATTTAGGAATTCAAAACATTGTTGCAGACTTTCCCAGCTTAAAAATAAGCCTTCCGCACCATCAGAAACATGTACAAACTAAAAGCTTCTTTATGGCAAGACTAGAGATCTGCCCTGTCAGACATACTGAATCAATTCTCAGTTCTCTCCCTGAATTAAAGGAAACACAGGACTGCTGCTGTCGTCATGCTTGCATGCAGGTGAGTGCATCACATGGCAGAGTCAGCCACTGTGAAAGACAAACCTTCGGAATGCTGAGAGTTTACAGAGGGCTTATAAACAGCTCGAAGCATGTACTTGCTTGCATTCCAAGACTGTTGAAGCCTAGATGATCTTTCCTTCCTCTCCCTCCAAAGCTTAGATAGATGGGAAGCAGACTTCTCACGCTTTGGACAAAATCGTATTTGAGGATATAATCCAAGCCAGGAAATGCCAGATCTGGCTGTAATATACTGGAAATGTTGCTGAAGCAAAGCATATTGCAAAATCCTGAACTGAGGACAGTTTCATTTTTGCTTTCTAGTCACCCAACACTGCAAGTCTCTCTAGATCCCAGAGGAAAGAAAAGGGATAGCGCTCCTTGAGGAGATGTAGAAACCTCATGAAGACTGAGTTAGAGGAGGCTCTCACCTTGGAGGTCTCTACTCCTCCTGCAAAAATGCATTAGTTTTCTTTCCTCATTTTAACAGGCTGCATAAAGATCACCCTGAAATGAAGTCCCAAAACTTCTGTCCAAGGCAAACATCAACTCAAAATGAAGTGCTTTCCTCCAGGGATCTTGCATCAGCAAGTCCCAGGTGATATGAAGTTAAACCAGACAGACGGCAGTATGAAAAAAGAATCAGTTGGTCAAAACCAGGGGAACCTTGCTGCTAGAAACCATGTGTTTTGCTCCCTGAAGGCTGCAGATGGAAGAAGTGATCCCTGCTGGTACTTACAGTACAGAGATTTTTTTGTTTGCTTGTTTTCAAATAAATTTCAACCCCTTTCTGCTTCCCTGAGAGAATTCAGTTCTAAAGCTCATGCTGCACATTTTAAACAGTTCAAAATGTATCTCATTAGTATTTAACCTTAAGTGCTAAAGCAATTTAAAAAGATGCATCAGGATTTTCTTGAGGCAAGTTCTGTTTCAGAAAAGAACTTGGCACTTTTAGTCATTGCTCTGGAAGCAGGATGCTTACGCTCAAGACCTTCCCAAAGAGCACACAGTTTGAACATTGTAAAGTGACCAGAATGCAAACCTTGTAAGTACGCAAGAGCTGCTGGCGTCAGCTGTTAATGCTGCTATAATCAGACAACTTGTGAAGTAAAATGCTGCAGACACTGGCTCACAATAATGTGGTCCCAGGTAGATTCTATATAGAAATGAGCAACTCCTATAGCATCCAGTCGTGAAAGTGCTACGCATATAGCCAGAGGCATCATCCAGCTGGGAACGACCTGGTCCCGCATCAAAAGTTCAAGTTCAGGCAGTTTTTGCCTATTTATAGAAACATAAAATGTTTTCACTCATCTGCGTCTACTTCCAACCAGCCAGTGTGCAAACGGCAACTTCAGCAAAGGTGCAACTCTGGCTCCAAAAGCAGCAGCAATGCCAACCTACATCTGTGCAGCAGCTCTGGCGCTGTGTTCATGTTGGCTGATACTTCAGACTAGAACTGAACAGAAAAATATTCCCGAGACAGTGAAGCTGAGCCTGCCAGTCATATCCCACAACAAACAGCTCACTGGCTTGGGTACTCATTAAGGAGGTTGGTATTACCTGTTTACAGGAGAATAATTTAAAAAAATCATCACAGGCACTGCCGAATTTGGAAAGGACAATTCTCCCATGTTCAAGACAAATGGGATGCATGCAAGTCTGGGTCAGCACATCCCTCTTGTTCTCTGGATCAAAGCTCCCACAAGGTGGAGAAGGGAGAACGAATCCTCCAGCATTTTCTCAGCAATGGAGAAATAAATAGACAGAGAATATAAATGGACAGAGCTGGGCTCAAGGTCCTGCTCCAGTATTTGTAGAACTGTATCCATTTCCTTTCCCCTTTGCATTTCAGATGAAAGAAGAACAAAGTCCACTCCTGAAAAATGCATAAATCCGTGGGTCCTGATAGGATTCACCCAAGGGTGCCAAGGGAGCTGTCGGAAGTCATTGCTAGGCCATTCTCCATCATCTTTATTAAGTTTGTTTGGAACAGGAGAGGTACTTGAGGACTGGAGGAAAACAAATGTTACTCCAGTCTTCAAAAAGGACAAGAAGGAGGACCTGGGTAACTGTAGATAGGTCAACCTCACCTCCAACCCTGGAAAGGTGATAGAACAACTTATCCTTGGTGCTGTCTTTAGGCACATCAAGGATAAGGTCATTAGGAGCAGTCAACATGGTTTTACCAAGGCGAAGTCACATTTAACCAGCCTGATAGCCTTTTCTGAGGATATAACCAGGTGGGTAGATGATAGTAAAGCAGTGGACATAATTTATCTAGACTTCGGTAAAGCATTTTATACAGTCTCCCACAGCATCCTCGCAGCTAAACTGAGGAAGTGTGGTCTGGATGATCAGGTAGTGAGGTGGATTGTGAACTGGTTGAAGGATAGAAGTCAGAGAGTTGTGCTCAAGGGGACAGTCTAGCAGTAGTCCTGTATCTAGTGGAGTCCCTCAGGTGTCTGAACTGCGACCAGTATTATTCATTGCATTCATCAACAACCTGGAGAAGGGAACAGAGTGCACTGTCAGCAAGTTTGCCGACTGGGAAGAGTGGCTGACAGACCAGAATGCTGTGCTGCCATCCAGCAAGACCTAGACAGGTTGGAGAGTTGGGCAGGGAGAAATTTAATGAAATTCACCAAGGGAAGTGTAGAGTCTAGCATCTGGGAAAGAACAAGCCCAGGTACCAGTATACGTGGGGGACTGACCTGTGAGTGCAGCAGAAAGGGACCTGGGTATTCTGGCGTACAGCAGGATGACCATGAGCCAGCAATGTGCCCTTGTGGCCAAGAAGGCCAATGGCATCTTGGGGTGTATTAGAAGGGGTGTGGCTAGCAGGTTGAGAGGTTCTCCTCCCCTCTCTACCCAGCTCTGGTGAGGCCACATCTGGAATACTGTGTCCAGTTCTAGGCCCCTCAGTTCATGGACAGGGAAATCCTCGGAAGAGTCCAGCGCAGAGCCACAAAGATGATTAAAGGAGAGGAACATCTCCCTTATGAGGAAAAGCTGAGGGAGCGGAGTCTCTTTAGCTTGGAGGAGACTAAGGGGTGACCTCAGTAATGTTCATAAATACGTGAAGGGCGAGCGTCAGGAGGATGGAGCCAGACTCTTCTCAGTGATGTCCAATGATAGGATATAGGACAATGGGTGCAAGCTGGTATGTGCATAGTAATTCAGTTGTTGCAGCTATTTGCACTACTCTTTGGTACTGGGGACCCTGTAGCAGAGCACTGAACTTCCCAGGTCTGGCAAAGACATTCGGAGAATCCGAGTGGGTGAAAATGAGAGAAATCATCAAGTGTAAAGGGTACCTCTCTTAATAGTATTGCCTGTAAAAAAAGATGAAAATGTGGTAACATGAAGCATTTTAACACAATGAATAACAAAAATCCTGTCCTGCTCTTCTCAACAAATTACAACAGCAAATGAAAGTATCTCAAAACCTCAGTACTATCAATCCACATGAGCTTCTGATGGTTACAGTGAGCAAGAGACCTCTATCTGGTAACCAGGACATAGTAATGCTGGAGAGCACAAGACCTGAAAAGCACACCAAACTGCATTTATCTTCTTTAAATGTTTGAGGAAGAGAGATTTTGTAGCTACCAAATGACATGGCTTATAAACAGATATTACGACCAGGTTTCAATCACTTATTCTATTATGAAACTTAAGGGGCGGGGGGTTAGAGGGGAAGGTGGAAATCCACTGCAATTTTTTGAGAAGAAAAGGTTCTGAAGTAAGTTGCCCTTCCCAGCTATTACTCCAGCTGAGCCAGGCTGGATTTCACAACATACTGCAATGAACTGGTAAACCCATGGTCAACTCCCCATGCTCTTCCCCGCTCAAGGCAGCTCTACCTTCCTGCGCGTGCTTTGCTGGCGAGGCTGAGCTGCTCCTCAAAAGCAAAGCGTGATCTCCACTGAGCCACTCACCTTGGAGAAGATTTGCCAGCTTTGATAAGAGGATCACCTGTGAGCTGGAAAAATCCCAGCAGAACCTTGGTTGATAGACCTCACATCCTCCAGCATCTTTGAAAGCCTCATGCTTGCCTGCCTCAGAGGAAGAGTCAGCTCACAAACGGGCTGGTTTGACATTAATGCTTTGACCAGAGAAAGCTGAAATAAGCAGACACATAGCCTGTAGGAATATCAAGAAGAATTTCTTTAAAGATCATGCTTTCTCTGTCCAAAGAGTTATGAAGAGGCATAAGGGAGAATTTTTCATTCCCATTGGTAAGTTTTTCTGTAGATGAACCGTACAATGTTGCTTAGCAAATTTCCTGCCGTAACAAGTTGGATGGTAAGTAAATAGTGGTTAACTACCTTTGATATTTACACAAGCTTTCCATTTCTAAGCACATGGCACAGATTACCAGAAAAGGTGAAATCTCTTCAGATAAACTTGTAAGATTTTCCACTGAACAGTTCACACCCTCTCTTTCCCCAGGAACAGGGAGTAATAATCTCAAGCACGCAGCAGTGCTCACATCCACTAGCCCAGGGAACTGCTGCCACACAGCACGGTTAGCAACCCAGAGCAATGGGAGAGACCACCTGCACTAGATCAGTGACAAAGCAAAGCAGCCTACAAAGAACAGCTCTGTTCATTGTTGGCTACCTGCAGCTGATGTGCTGCTCCTTGCTTTTTTTTTTTTAATGGCTTTTCCAGATAATGCAGCTGCCTAGCACTGGTAACTTGTTTATGTGGGAAGGTGAACCCACTGATTCAGAAGCTAGTTCTTGTGTGTGCTTAAATTTCCCGTGAACAAAAGGTAAGATCACAGCCTACAATCCTTCTCCTGCTCATTGGAACCCAGGAATAACAAGCGTGGAAACAGCATGGGAGGCTGTCCTTGGGGAAATCACAGCAAACCTTTATGCCTAGAGCCTGGTAAAGGAGCAGTAATGCCAAACCTGGGAACTTTTATTCTGCTTTTGAAAACAAACCTAAGAACCAGAAAGCGAGACCATCAGGTATTTGAGAAAGCACTGAGAAAAGATGATCATGTCAAAGGACTGTGGAGATGCCCATTTGCCAGCGATCCGGGCATTCCTCAGGAGGGCAGAAGTGACAGCCAAGAAGACTTTCAAATGTAGAGAACTTGAAAAAAAAAAGTAACAAAAAAATTAGTTTTGACTCAGAAACCTCAAGATTTTGGCTACATACAAGTATTTACAATAAGGTGTTTATACAACCAAGGAGAACACTCCTGTAGTACTCCTGATTGCAGTGATCTAAAATAGAACCCATGCAGAACAGCTTTTTCAATAAGGTAACAACATACCAGCTTGTTCTTATTGCCACTTTCACTCATGTTTGAAAACATTCCTCTTACACACTTCTTAAATACATCATACCCTTATTCCAAGTTCTCACGTATAACAACATTTTTCAGCTCATGCTCTTCATTCTACCTCCCGTATCTTTCCCTCCCAGCATCCCTGCTGAAACGCTCCTTTACTCTCATCATCTTTAACGGGGTTTCTCCCTTTTTTCCCCAGCTACCAGGTAGTGCATACGAAATAATTATTTTGAGACCAGTAGCATACTGTTAGAGTTGTATTGAAAGCAAAAATCTCCTATTCCTTAAAATAATTGAGGTCCTCCTCAGTACTGGGCTTGAAAGCCTGTGACAATTACTCACGTGAAAAGAAGCCTCTTTTTCTGTCGACAGCACAGCAAGGCACAAACACATAGTTTTCGTGTCCTTTATATATGGTTTCTTTTCTCTTTTACCTTGTTGCTAGGGAATTGAGTGCAATTCCACCAGTCAGAGCTGAAAGGCCTCCTCACTAGATAGATACTCCATTAAAACCAGAGCCCAGGCAAGAAAGGACTCTGTCCACGTGAATGGTGTGTCAGCTCATGGCAGCCTGCAGCCAACGATATGCTCTTGCTCAAGTTCTGTTTGCCAGACTTGCAGTCCTGGTGTTCTCACACGTGAGGACGTTTCTCTGAAGCTCTCCCTTATATACACAACTCCATTGAATACATCTACCCATCTGCAGTTTAAAATATTTGCAGCACAGTAGTAGAAAACCAACTCTGATCTCCAATGCCAACCTATTTTGAACTTTGGGCTATGAAAACTGCTAAAAGAAGCACTTTTCAGACTTGATGAGGTGTTGCTGTTAATATGCATGTTGTTACACTACCCATCCTTTCGCTACTTTCTGTTTGGCTTTACTGCCTTCCAAAAGTAAGCACATAGGGGAAGTGGAGGACATAGCCAAGAGACATCCCAAGATCCATATTCTTAGCAATAACAACAACAACAAATCTCTATGTGTTAAGTTCACAGGAAGGCATGTTTCAATGCCAGATATTTAACAGCCCTTGGGTAGAGTGAGGCCGACTGCATAATACCTTCCCCTCTTGCCAAATAATCACATTTTAGTATAGAGATGACACTGTTACTCTGTTCTTTTCTAAAAAAACCCACAACAAAAGAAAACGCAAAATCGAATGTCACCATAGGAACAGTCTAAAGTTGATTTTGGAAAGAGACTCATTTCCTATAGTTTTTCTGTTGGCATCAAAATAATGTCACTGAACTGTATCAGAAGCAAGTGCTTTATGAAGTATCATCTTTAAGAGTACCAGTCAGTTCTGAAAATATCCTCACTAATGGTTGCATTTCTTTAGTTTCTGAAGCAGAATAAAGGCCCTAGAGAGGTCTCTCTTCCCTCTCTTCCTCAACAAGAAACAAACCCCAAGCTACCACCGGTGTGATCTACTTCAATCATTCTTCAGCCTGTAATGTGTAATAGCTATCAGTATGGAAAAAACATCTTCTCAGAAGTACAATTAAAACTTAAAGCAGTTGTCCTGGCTGGCTGAACAAACAACACATGTTCACACAAGAATAATTCAGTCAACCATCTTAATAAGGATTTACTTTAAACAGAACCTTGTATGGGTACACTAGATTCAGTCTCATTAAGGAGTAGGTTGGATTTTTATACAGCATGAACCACTGGCAATCTAAAACAGACCCAATGAAGAATGGAATGGAGAATCAAAAGCAATGTTTCAGACCCAAGCTCTATGTGCCTTTAATACTTTCTTTTTCTTTTTTCTTTTTTTTTTTTTTGTCTGAGAGAGTGCACACTAAGACAGACATTTGCATTTATCATGTTTTTAACTTCTTTTCTAAGGATGAACTCTCTGAATCTGCATCTTCCAACTCCGCTCTGTGTCTTTTCAGTCCTCCAAGAGACTGAGTGCTCTCACTGCCTGTAGGATGCAAGTCAGCAGTAGCCTCTCTTGTGCTCACGTTGTAGCTGTTGGAGTCCATTTCAGACAGGCAGCAGTCTTTGTGCAAGGTCACACCCACCTGTACAAGGTTGCCATTGTCAGCATTTGAGTGCACCTGTAGTCCTTGTGTCACAGTCTCCTGCTCTCCAAAACTCTGTCCATTGTTGAAGCATGAAGGGCGAAGATGCAAGTGGCCATTATTGTGGTTAACACAGGAGGTGTCGGGGCTCCTCTCCTCACTGTCATCAGTCTGGTTTCTGGAGCAGTGACTTGACATGCTACAGATGGCAACAGTGGAGAACGAAGGGACCAGTGAGCGATGGCTTGATGATGACGGTTGATAGTTCTGACTATTTTTCTGTTCCACAAGTCCTGCAGTCTGAATGCAAGGTTCTTCAGTACAGCTATTTAGCCCTTTGCAGTTAGCTTTTCCATTGAGCTTTTTAGTCTCAAAAGAATGCTCTATACCTCCACTATTAGTGTCTTCAGATGCGTTTTCTTGACCATCCATCCGCCGCTGATTGTCACATTCATGAGCTTGACCATTACCAGAATTTTCTATCAAGCCACATTCTTTTAAAGTTTCTTTGTTGTGACTTTCAGTAGAAAGAGCTGGGGAACCTTGAGGAACTACTGAACTTGAGTTCCTGGCATCGACCTTATTTAGTGAGTGTGCTGTACTGTGCCTTCCACTAGTTCCTGGTTTCCCTTCATCATTTTCTCCATCTCCTCTGGAGGATTCGCCATCTTTACTAGCTGAATATGATACATAAGAATAGTGAAGCCATTTGTAAGCTTTGTAAATCTTTCTCTCCACTGACTCACTGTCTGAACAAGGAGATGTCCTTTCTTTGAGAACTTCTTTGTTGGCTGAACTCCTTTCTGGTGAAGAAGCTGGAGAAGAAGAAAGATCATCTACTTTGATCTGGGGGTAATCATAAATGTCCTCACCTATGTAGGGAGTCACACTGTCTGTGTTTGTGCTAGTCCTTTCCTCTTTTTGCACCTTCTGTCGGCGCCTCAGCGCGTTGCGTTGCCTCACAGATGTGCGTCGTTCATTAAGTTCCTCTTCATCTTCTGTACTGCTGCTGCTGCTGGAACTACTGGATTCGTTCTCCTCGGGACTTGGGGACCGTGGCCGTGGGAAAAGGTCTGTATCTAGTTCTGCCTCACAGGTATTGTCATCAGAGTCAGACTCATTGGAAAGGGCCAGGAGACGTTTATCTTGATATTTTCTCAGCGCAGAGAGCCTCTGCTGACGGGAAGCCACGTCTTCTCTGGCTGAGGGGGATTCAGTTGATCTTAAGGCCCTTAAGTTATAGGCAGTTTCATCAGACTCTTCAGCCACATGTGGTGGGGAGTGATGCAAAGAGGCGGAGGACTCTGACTCGCTGTAAGCGGAACGTTCACTTACTCCTGCATGGAGCTGCAGGATTGTGCTCTCACTGAGGTCACTGTCTGAGTCAGAACTCCAGCCCTCAATCTCGCGGCGTACCAGGGAGTCAAAAAAGGCCATCATCCGCGGATCCTCCTGGACTGACTGGTTGGCATAATCATGGGACAAGCCACTACCACTGTTCAACACAAGACTGATGTACTGTTCATGAGTGTAGAGGCAACGCGAATCATCCTCAATTCTACCATCCAGATCTCCTGTGCAGTCAGGCTGCTTGTAAGGACTCCAGATCTGTAACAGAAAATAAATATAAAAATCGATACGTCTTTGAATTCATAAACTATTATAAGCATTTGAAAAAGAACAGTGGTGCAAATAGCTGAAACAACTGCAAGTTGCAGATTGTTTATATTATTTTTTACCCCTCAAATCCAGACTTACAAGTATTCCAGAGATGTGGATTTTACTCCTCCCCTTTTACAAAAGCATTCTTCCTGCATCTATTTCACCCATCCAGAACTTGAAAACTCTCATGCTGCAGATCATCCATAATTTCATTACTTCAGTGTGTAATAATTTCTCTCAAACTGTAGGGCTCTATTTTTATGAAATAGAGGACGCTTACTCACTAACAGTAAGAATAGTTTGTTGCTTGCAACACAAGTCTTAGCACTAATAAAGGCACTTGTTTCCCAGGAAACCACAGTTGCATGTGCCAGTGATGCAGAGTAACATTTCATCCAGCTGCACAGTCAGTCACACCTGATCAGCAGGATGTATGGAGGCAAAAAACAGAGCTGCAATAGTCACTTTAGGGAACAGTCATGAAGGAAAGAAAGCATCCAACATCCTCTCAAGACACAGCAGCAGTTTTGGTTAGTGAGGAAAGGTGAAGGAGAAGAGTTTTACTGAAATCTAGTGGAGGGAAATAGCAACATTCCAAAGTGTAACAATTTCACCAACAGCAACAGCCTTAGCTGTGTTGTCCTCCTAGCCTGCCCTCAGTTTTCCTGGTATGGAGGAGAAAAGAGTAAAAAGAAAAGCCCCAAAGAAGATCCACCTATATCCCTAAGAAACTGGTAATCCATAGCAAACACAATAATTGGATCTCCTCACCCTTCTCAGTTTTACTCCCAGATCTGGGAGCAATACAATTAAGGCACTCATTGGGCAACCACTATCACTCTATTCTAGATCGATGGTTAATATGATGCACAACACTTACTGTAAGCAGAGCTAGTATAAGGCGTTATTGTGGATGAGCTTCAATGTTGTGCTTATGAAATATCTGATTTCAGTGATGCTTTGGTTTAACCATACTAACAAGCTCAGGGATTCTATGTCAGCTGTCTATGTCACGCTGTCCTTTTGGGATAGACTTCTGAAAAAACATCTAACTCTCTTAAGAAATTAGTCAAGTTTTGTTCCAAGCACACAAAACTGCTAACAAAAAAAGTGTTTTGCCTGTTTAAATGGGATAATCGTCACTCATCTCACAGATGCAGAGTTGACACATGCAACAAAATCTGGAACTGCCATGACAAGCACTATAACAAAAGCCCACGAGGATGCCAATAATTCTGTATTCATAGGGATTTTCAACAATGTACAGTAAGATTGTACACCTTTAATACTGGAAGTAAAATGAAATCAATTATCTTGCAGCTACTTGTCTAGCACAGCCAAATTTGAGATGTACAGGTAACCTTTATTCTGGAATTCTCCCAAGCTTGAATGCCTTTACTTCACATCCTCTGTAAGTTATGGTTAACGGAGCTTTAACAGATGATCTGGCTCTGTAGATAAAAGTGACACTACTCCAAAATTAAAAGTTGGCTGCAGACAAACCTTTTTCTCAATGGTCTTGGGGTTTAACCACATCCGGCAAATAACCATCATGCAGCTGCTCAGTCACTCCTCCCCTTCCCACAGTGGGATGGGGAGGAGAATCAAAACCAAGTAAAACTCATTGGTTGAGGTAAGAACAGTTTGCTAAACAGTTTATGTAAAAATAAAACACTGTGACAATAATAATAGTTATAACAGTTATGAGAAGGAATGTAACACAAAGAGAGTGAAATAAAACCCAAGAAAGACTAATGATGCACAAACTGCTCACTACCCACTGACTGATGCTCAGCCAGTCCCTGAGCAGATTTCTGCTCCTCTTGGCCTACTCCCTCCAGCTTATATACTGGGCATGACATCACACGGTATGTGTGGTGGGTTGACCTTGGCTGAGCGCCAGGCACCCACCAAGTTGCTCTATCACTCCCCTCCCCACACCTCCCTCAACACAACAAGGGGGGAGAGAATGATAGAAACAGGTCACGGGTTACAACAAAGGCAGTTTAATGGAAAAAACCCAGAGAAAGCAAGGCCGTGTGTGCCAAGCGAAGCAAAGCAAAACCAGAATTTAATCTCTGCTTCCTACAACAGGGGATGGCCAGCCTCTCCTGGGAAGCAGGGTTCTGATACGTGTAGTGGTTGCTCAGGGAACAAATGTCTTCTCTCATGGATGCCCCCCTTCCTCTCCCTTCCCCTTTCCTCAGGTTTTTATTACTGAGCTGATGTCATATGGTACAGAATATCCCTTTGGTCAGTTTGGGTCAGCTGTGCCAGTTGTGCCTCCTCCCCAGATCTTGTTCACCCCATCCCCTTGGTGCGGTGCCAGCCCTGCTCAGCAGCAGTCACAGAACCGTGTGTTATCAACACCTTCCTAGTTTCAATGCAAAGCACAGCACTGTGAGGGTCTCTATGGGGAAATTACCTCCAGCTCACTCAGACCCAATACAGTATGGAATATTCCTTTGTCTAGTTTGTATCAGCTGTCGTGACTGTGTCCTCTCTGAACTTCTCATGCTCCTCCAGTCCTCTTGGATGGCAAGGCATGAGAAGCTGAGAAGTCCTTAGCTTAGGATAAACGCTCCTTAGCAACAACTAAAACATCAGTGTGTTACCAACATGACTCTCACCCTAAACGCAAAACACCAGCTACCAATACCAGCTACTAGAAGAAAATTAACTCTATCCCAGCCAAAACCAGGACAATGGCAATTATCAAGCTGCCTTTCAGAGCAAAAGCAGAGGGATTTTACATTGCATTACATCAGCCTGTTCTAGGAACATGTCTCAATATCAAGGCGTATTTGCTATTTTTACTTAATTGCTATTTTTATTATTTGCAGTACTTAAACACATTTTCTTCCAGTACAGTTCATTAATATAATACTTGAAACGAGAAGGAAGACAGTCTCCATCGCTTGGTTCAAGCACTGTACTTACTAGACACATAGCTCAAGGGACAAGCATCAGGTTTGGATAAAGATAATGAAATACAACCTAAGGCCACTACATATAGACTTCCATCAATCATACTTAACCTTTTTGAATTAATCAAGCAAACATAAAAGAATCTCTCTTCGTACTCTAATTCTTTCCCATGCTCTACTTCCTAAAGACAACATAGGAAGGAGTCTTCTCTCAGCGGATGCATGAGAGAGATTGCTGATTTGAGGACACACCAAGTTTTTTAATAGAAAAATGGAATAGCCTTTTGAGCAAGCAGAGCTCTGAGTTGCTGCCTTCTTGATGATTTAACTAACACACAGTTTTTCTGCTCTTCGTCCCACTACTGAGCATTTTGGCAAGTAGATCAGATCTTCTTGTATTTAAGAAGCATATACCCTCTTGGAAATGCTTCATACTGTATGCCTGGACAAGCAGGCTGGCATGCCCCTTCCTCAAATAGTCTTAGCAGTGTTAGATTGATCACTAGGTTTTATAATTTTTTATTTTTTTTTTAAGCAAGAGAATTAGAAAACTCCTAAGATGCAGTACAGATGGAGAAGTAGTCTGCTCTGAAGTCCCTCTGGAAAAGCTGTTTTATAATGAAAGGTCATCTAAAAAGGTACATAAAGCCTTTAGAGAGATTCCAAATCCTTGTTACTGCTACCAGATTTTTCTGCTCACTCTAAAAGCACCACATAACATACAGAAGCGCTAAGTACTGAAAAGACAGCTACAAAGAGTCCATAGTGAGGCTTCTTCCTTCTGAGACAGAGAAGGAGTAAACAAAGTGAAGAGGAGGGAATTCAGGATGAATACCTGTTTGTACAGGATCAGATGTCTCTGGTGGCCGATATTCCTACATTTTAGGCATTTTGCTATGACAGAGTGTGAGGCATGCCAGAGCCCTGCCAGAGAAAGAAATCAGACTAAGAATCTACCCTTGGCAGAACCAGAAAGTCTTTTAAACTGACAGCAACTGGTCCAGTGTTCTCTGCAGCATTTCAGAAGGGCTTCTTTGTAAATGGAATGCCTTTGCCTTTTTCTCATCCTCTGACTGATGCCATGTCGAGGAACAATGTGAGCAAATTGGACAAAATGTTGGCAAATCCCACTGAAGAAACAATCTATCAAGAAGTTCTTTGTCAGAGGATTAAGAGGCTGAATATTACTCGCTGATGACCAGAGTACAGATATAAAAATGGGAAAAACTATAGAAAAGGGAGACTACAAAACTGGTTCTCTACTTCAGCAGAGATACTTCAGAAAGCGTCTCTGAATTATTTGCTATTTCACAGTTATTCTCAAATTTTAAAACAAAAAGTAGCTATGCCTGTAGCGTGAGAATAATGAAAACCTGCTATATTAGACTATTTGATGAAGCAGAGTCAGCTAGCCACAATGACATTAATTTGTTACCCTAGAAACATAGGTAAATAGACTTTGCCATCTTTGATATACTGGTGCTTTTTAAACAAACGGGACCTATGACAGTTGTGCTCAATTACACAGTATTCCATTTCCAACACAAAACAGTGTTTCTTTTTGAAAATCCTTATGCACGTTATCTGTTTTATCTTTTCTGGAACTGTTTTCTAACTACATCATTCTCCGTGGTCCTCCTCTAAGCCCCATATATCAGAAGGAATGCCTCATTTATTTCTACTGCAATGGAATTAGTTTTCCTGCCAGCACATCCCAATGCCTCACATACTTAACTGACAGAGAAGTGGTGTTTTTCTATTGCTTTAGCCCTCGTGGCAAATGTTTGCTGCAAATGCTAATTTTAGTTCACAGCTGTGCTTTTCCATACAATTTTACTGAGGTTCAGGTTTCTGAAATGGAGGGTAATGAGCAATTCAGCTGGGTTGATGCATCCAGAATACACTGTCTGGAGTCAAGGCTTCTAATATCCTTTATTAATGAGTTTGTTGAGTCTTACTTTAGGTTTCTGAAACCTCCTCAGCTGAGTATTCACACACATCCCCACCCTCATCTTATCCATTGTACTTTCAGTCCTAGTAGAAATCAAACCTTAAACCACTGAGTTACTGAATTATATTCTTGCAGGTGCTTTACAACAAAACAAAACTAAAGCAAAAACCCCATAACCACAAAGGTCAAAGTCACTGTTGTGAATACTATTAATTTCAGCAGGGCTAGGCCTGACATGAATTTGTATCTCATTTGCAATCAGCATTAATGATTTAATGAATTAAACATCAGCAAGTGTATTGGCAAAAGCATGTGGAATTATTGAAAGGCTTGTCTGTATCACACCTTGATGCTGGTGCTATCACTTCCTCACTTCTAGATCTAAATTTAGGCCAGCTAGTCTAAAAAATAAGGCTCAGACAAATAACTACTTGCATCCACATTTTTAGTTCACCACAGAGTTTCTACAATAGACAGAATGGAATACCAGTGAACCACAGTGAAGTTATCTTCTCTATTTCCAGAAAGATTTCTATAAGACACTTCCTTCAAGGACAGTAAAAGGGAAGACACTTCTTAAGGAGCTGATTAAAACAAACAAAATCAAATTAAACAAGAAAACATAAAAACACCCCTTACATGTTTTATGTATGGCTCTTCCTCTTGTCATCTGAAGTTTTCTGAACAAGCACAACAAGCATTTTTATGGGGGAAGAGAGATAGCCATATAAGGGAAGGACTTGTCTTCCCATCTGGTTTTAATGCAGTAAATAGCCCCTCAG
>WEIS01091267.1:0-16973 GCA_013389965.1 Todus mexicanus
TTTGTGTTGTTTTTTTTTTTTGCTTGTCTTCCTCAAAACCAAACAAAAAAACTTTTCCGCAGTTTCTGACACTTTGCAGTTCCACTAGCAACAGTAATCACAGATGCACCTTTGTGGTAAGAGCCTCTTGCAGCAGGCGGAGATAACAAAGCACCAGAAATCCCAGCCTCTTACTCAGGGGTATTGGTGCAACCATGAAAAGACACTGGTAGATGGTATGCACATGGGAACTGTGGGGTTTACCATCCTTATTGTATATATATTTAAATTTTTGTCCCAGTTTATTCTGTGAATATAACTAAGATTTTATACTTGTTGGGGGAACTGTGAGTTAACTCTGGATGACCTCTGATTCTGATCTGATTAAAGAAAAGAGAATAGGGCTGGTGAGGAAGAGGTAGCAAAGAGGAATATAAGCATAGATGCTCCCAAATCATAGCTTATAACTGTTTCGGTGAGATCACCTTTCTAGTATAATCAGATAAGAAGATTTTATTTTCTTTTGCCATAATAAGAAAGGAGTGGGGCAGCAGCTTATCTTATAGGTCTTGGTGACACAGGAGTATTTTAAATGCTGAGTCTTTTGTTACATAATGAATGAGAAACAAGAGGTCTAACGTTTTAAACAGAGGAGGTAGTCATAGCAATTAAATAGCATTTTTAATAATCCCCCAACTTTTCTGTTGGAATCAAAAGCTTGATTCTGATCCTAAACTAATATAATTGTGTTGTGGGTGTGTACCTCTCTCTCGCTTCCTACCTGGTGTACAGAACTCCCTTTGCTCACCTCTTTGCACTCCTAAGGAACTCACCACTCTCCTTACCATTGGGTTCAGCTTTTTTTGTAAAATAAACTAGTTTAAAAATCTAGCAGATTTTTTTCTACTAGCACTATATGGTAGAAACTCTATTTCTGGCCACTTGGCTTCATTGGCTTCCCTGCCTGTGGCTGCGCTCGACTGGGGATCTTGGGAGGTAGCCCCAAGAAAAATCCTTCTCCTATTTTCCTCAGGTGCCATTCAGCTGGGAAGGTTGATATACATGCTGCTTTTCTGCCTTCAAGACAGTCGTAATAAATACCTATGGGCATATATATCAGGATCTTAAACAGCTGAATAAATATAATTATCACAGCAATCCTGTGGGCCAATAAAATAAAGGACGGCATTTGAAAGTGTGGCTTTTAGAAAAGTTTTGAGAGAGGAAAAATTGTTTAGGATTGCAAAGACTCTGAGGTATCTGCTTTTATGAATAACATACAGTAAAATTAATTGGATTCCTTATATCTAACCAAATTTTAAGTTTTACTAAATTCAAGATGTTTTAAACATGAATATATATAAACACAGCTTTGGATTTTAACATTTAGAATGCTGTTTTTCTTTTGAAAAGTCAGAATAAAAGGATATATTTACATGCATTCCCCAGCAACATGTCTTACAGGAAACAATTTCTTAAAATATTTTCAAATACATGATTTCCAATTTTGAACTACTTTAGCTGGGATTGTCCTGTAATCTAATTTTTTAGGCAGCATTTTTTTGGCAGCATTTTTTTTCTTCAACACTTAAAATGGAAATCTAAGAACCCTGACATTTTAGCAGTAACCCAGAAGAGATTGCTTGTTGATGTTTGGGTTAACGAGAATAAAACATCCAGAATGTTTTACTCTAATTGTCTGGTTTTGTGCTAACACATGTGCATTAGTATGTTCTAAAATATCTTACCAAGATGCTTAAATACATTTCAACAAATCTGTTTGAACTCTGCATTTCTGCTGCAGGCAGAATAATGTCTATTTGTTTTATGTTTGACTCAGGACTTCCTGCGAGGGAGATTACAGATTCATGATGGAAGAGTCCTTCATGCAAATACCATCTGCTCCAGGAGTCAGCTTTGTGGAGAATGAGAAGACTCTGCTAACACACAAAAGACTGAGGTGGAGAACCTACCCAAGAAGTCTGAGGTAAAGTGCCAGCACTTGTGGCTGGGCCAATAATAGCCCATCTTCTGCAGTCATTTAGTACACCAGTGTGCCTGTGTCGGTGAGTAAAAATCAATGGTTTCTTTAACTGTTACTGCTGTTTTTCTCAAGGAACGAGTGGATTTATTTTTATGCACTTAGAACTTTTCTTTTTGAGTTCATGGAATATGATGTAAAATAAGATATTAAGAAATGTGTTTCATTCAATGCTCAAACTTAAAACTGCTCACCTTGTATAATGTTCTTTTAGCTCACAATCCCGGCCCTTGGGTGGACTCAGAACATCAATATAAAGAGATCTAAAGAACCTTGAGTGAGGGATTTTTTTTATACAGCCAATGGTAAACTCAAGCTAGGTAATTTGTATAGCATTTTTTTCCTTATGTAGATATTTGAAAGCAGAATGAGTTTTTCTCCTGCCAGAATCCAGTTAGCGACCAGAGTATTTAGTTTCAGCTTGTGAAAAGCAAAGCTTACACCTATTGCATCTTTTTACTCATGTGATTTTTCCCTGGAATCTAATGAAATCACCCTTTAAAGTTTATTGTAAAGATTGGACTTTAATATAGAGACGCTGAATTTGGGTCTTCATGTAGCAGAGCTCAACACCCAGAGACCAATATCACCAAATGTTCACAAAATTGGCAAATATAAGTGCAGTAAAAACTATAATTATTCAGTTGAGTAAGGTAGCACAGCATTATCTCATGCAGTAAGAAACCAGTTGGGAAAATACATGTCCAATTTTCTGACATTTGGATACAGAAATGCAATGGGAAGTACTGAGTTTCAAATATTTTTCTCAGCTTAAGAAAAGGAATGAAAAACCAGGACTGAGAAATCTCCTGCTGATTTTCAAATATAGGTGCATGGAGGAAAAAGATCTGCTTGACCAGTGACCTTACCTTTCTATATCCACTAAAAGTTGATCCTGAGGTATCAACACATATTCCTAATTTTGTCATGAACAATTTTTGGAGCCTACATTTTACTCTTAAGGAGACATTAAAAATGTATGTTTCTAACACTTCTGTAGCACTCAGTCAGGTTGTTGTCAATGCCATCATTTCATGGCTTAGGCTGGTCTTGTATGAGTTGTCAATATTTCTGTTTCAAAATCTCCTTCATTAGAGGTGATTGCAGCTATGGCAGGGGTTAGTAAGACTGGATACCAATACAATAATGTTAGGTGACAGGTAGTCACGTGTCAAAATAGTCCATATATACTACTGTCTTCCATCAAAAAAAGATTGATACTGAATTGTAGCTGTACTTCCCAGCTACCAAAAACTACTTCTCCCCAATTAGTAAGCAAGTTGAAATCTGGTGGAAAAGGGAAAAAAAACCCCAACACATAGAGTTAATAGATCCTTATTTGTTAGACTACTATCCTGATTTGGGTTAGAACATAACAATTCTGTGCAGTGATTTTTACTCTTCAGCTAAGTCTCTTCTTACTAACTGCACTGTCTGAAAGTTAGCAGCACGTTTTGCAGACAGTGTCTGCTTCTCACAGTGATAACGCTCCATGCTTATAGTTAGTACCAAGGATTGGTTTGCAAANTTATTTGTTAGTCTCCTCTCTGCTTGCTGATAAAACACGTGCTTAAAAACATACAAGCCAACGAACACACACACCTGTACCTTAAAAGCTGAGTGTGTTTTGTGCTGTGAATAGGAAAACAAAGAAGAAAAATTTCCTTTGTTATCTGTCCCACTTCCACCAAACAGATATTTTCTTCAGTACTTGGGGTTGGGATGGGGAAACAAAGTTTTTATAAAATCACTCATAGACTGCAAGAACACAGATATCTAACCTAAAAACAACATGCAAGATACCTCAGCCCAGCTGTCAGCCAAGCACTCCCTTTCCAAATCAGTTAAATAAGATATTAGTGAAAGTGTTTACAACTACACTGAAGATGAAGAAGTCACTGAGGGAGTACAAGTGTAACTAGTAGGGGAAAATCAAAGGCAATTATAAAATGTCTAGGCTATTGTTATCTTTCTTAAAATATTTGTTTAGGAGAATTCTAGAACAGGTGTTCAGCTGAAGCATAAGTATCCTTACTTTTCACCCTATGAAAAGAAGTGAGCAGAAGAAGCTCTGGAGCTTTTCCAAAACCTAAAAGTTGTCCTTAGCTGTACCTTCTGCAACACTTTCAGAGGGATACGCTGGCCAACAGAAGCCAGTTCAAACAGCTGTGGGTTCATTCTCAGTCTCTTCAAACTGTAGCTCAGCAGTGCAAAGCATATACAAACTTTCCTCCAACCTGTCAAACACCTGGATAGATAGAAAACTGCCGTATCAAAAAATAAAGTAAAATTTAAAAAAGTTAATAACAAATTTATAGAAAATGTGACTATACAAATTCATGTCCATGACATTTATTGCATCACACATGTTAACATGCTGATTTCCCTCCCTCCAGCCATAAAGAACCTCAAGGCAACAGAGCTTCTGTTTCCTATAGGCAAACTGTAAGTTTGCATCCACTTTTTGTCTGCATTTATTCTAGAATTTAGGGCTCCTTTTCCTATTGACATTTTGCTTGGAGGCAGCTTGACTACAAATGCCAATGGCTATTGCAGCAGGCACTGCCAGGGCTTTTCTAGGAAGACTGCCCAGAGCTGGCTGTCTGACATATGCAAATTCAGAAGGGATAGATGGAGACTTGTGGGTGAAGAATGGTGTTTGAAGGTCTGGTAACACAGCATGCAGAACAATCATTGGCTGCAGGACACAGATGAGGGTTCCTTGTAAAAGCAGAAGCTGAGGTGCTATAGGACCAACAGTGAAAGTGTGTCAGTGAAACAGTAAGTGGCAAAACTCAGCTAAACTCAGGGCTGGTCTCAAGGCCACTTAAATGTAGTCCAAAAGACTAGAGAAATGTGGTCTCAATCTTCGATAAGATATGACATATTGAATAAGTTGCATGGTCCAGAAGCTGTGATTTGGTTCAGAGCTGGCTGAAGCCATTAGCCGCTTCAACTCATATAATTTTGGGATGTTCTCTCTAGTTAGGGCAGTTTGAGTCTTTAACAGAGGATTCTTTCAACAGACTACTGTATTTGAACTTCTTCACTGTTTCGAAGTGCTACAGTGGACTGATGGATTTGTGGGAGGATTTCTTGCAAAATATACGTCTGTAAGATAAATGCTATCTCCTGTGGGACTCTGCACATTGAATACTGCCATGGCCACTAGTGTGGGCTGCACCTCTGCAAGCTTGTCTGCAGGAATGCACTAGTTGTTATTGTCGTGTATGGAAAACACCAGCAAGTATTTCTTCTATATTTATGAAAAATAGACTTAAAATTTTCCAGTGAATTGAGGTAGACTTGTATGACAGGGTACACCCTGTTATATAAGCAATAATTGAAATAAGCAAAACCTGTTTAGATACTTGGGCTGACCTCTGCAGAAATCTAGCATTGCCATAAAACTCTCTAACTTTGCTATTCTTAGAAGATAGGTGTTGTTGGGAAGGTGCCACAAAGGCAGTCTTCCTAAACTACTCCCTTGCTATCAGTCACTCAGATCTCTCATGTGACTGGTCTGTGGGCAGTTGAATTGAAAATAGGAGAGATGAGATGCAAGTTGCTGGTTTTACAAATGAAGATTGAAATTGGATGCATTTTGCCCACTTCGCAATCAGCCATTATGTATATGTTTAGATTGCAAAACTAATCTGGTAGTTTTCAGATCCAATCATATTAATGAAGTAGCAGAATTACTTGTGTGATTCTGTACTACAGTTAATTTAGTAAATAGATATGAAGGAGAATAAAATACGTAATTTTTTATAATACTCTTATAATTCTCCAGGAATTAAACCAGTAAAAAATGTAGATTGAACTTTGTTTTAATTGGTTTATGTTTAAAGATTCTTTGATCAGCGATAACAGTAATATATATTAACATGTTGCATTTTAAAGTGACGCTGCCTTTCATTAATCAAGTGTCTGTATGGTTGATTAATTTGAACAAGGTTTAAATTGCTATGAAAATTTATCATTCATAGCCATGATCTCCATTTACATATATGTTAATTATTGTAAATGTAATCTTTTTCCGAATCCTCTGGGCTGCATACTAAAAAGACACAGTGATCACAGTGAGTGCCTACTTTTCTATTACAAAGTGAACTCTTACCAGTATTCAGTAAAGTCTGTTTCAGTTGTCAAAGATAGACTCAAAACATTAAAACATTTTATGCTAAAGGCAAGTTCAAATACTGTAGATGCTATTTCCTTTTCAAATTATTTCTTTATTCAGTGGCTAGAACATTTAAGAAAATGAAACTAAGTACTGCCAACCACTTCAAAATTAAGTTCTGTCTCTATGGGCTGAAAGATATTTTTCCCTTCCTACTCTGAGACTTTCTCCATAATAGCTACATTATTAATAATCATGAGAAGGGTTTTTTTTTTTTTTTCATACATCCTTTGAAAAAAGTGACTTGAAGAAGTTACTAAGTCAAAAGAAACCTTAGTAGTACAATTAGAACAAGTTAAATTGCGTAAGACAGACATCACCAAGTTTTTATGACATAGAAATCTCTTTACAGTTGCTGTAAAATTGTTGTAGTAGAGCTCCTCACACACACTACACTTATGTATGTGTTCAATGCAAATAAACACACTTTCTGTGCTTTCCTCAAACTCTCTAGTTCACAGAGATGACAGTCATTTGTCTAAAACTTATTACATTTGACATAGTCAGGAATTTTATTAAGGTTTAAAGAGAGAGAATGTTCCAGACAACATTTCCCACAATGTTATGGAGAGAAAACGTGTTGGCAGGAAATGGATTTCAGATACGAAACGTAAAGTATCTCTCTTTCAACAAAAAACTGTTACAGCTTTTATTAAAAAATGTATTATAAATAGAAACTAATTACTGTCCATTAAATTACACTCTGGGCCTCATATTGCTATTAATTCCTTTTTTGCATTTACAGAAACTGACATTTGTTTCCTTGGGATTTTTTGTTGTGGTTTTTTTTGTTGCTGTTTATTTGCTTGAAATAGCCAGGCAGATTTTATTCAGAAATGACTTAAAATGTATTAGAATTGCAAGCAGATAAGTGTTACAGCCTCCAGACCCTGTTCAA
The DNA here is from genome assembly GCA_013389965.1 of Todus mexicanus. Lineage (NCBI taxonomy): Eukaryota > Metazoa > Chordata > Aves > Coraciiformes > Todidae > Todus > Todus mexicanus. The sequence continues at coordinate 7,102 of WEIS01091267.1, forward strand.
GGAAATTCTTCAGCATATGCTTGAATTCATCTTCACTTAGACTGTATCTCTCTATTTACTATCTTTAGTATTTAGCCTGATTTCATCTTCCAAGGGTGTTAAATCGTCCCTTCCACTCTTCTTGTTTCCCAAGTGTTTGGGGTTTTTTTAAATTTATTTTAGCACTCTTAAAATGATTCTTCTATTACATAGTTGTGAAAGGGACCATTCCTAGATGCAAATTAAAAGATTTCTTTATTTCCATTAATGTTTATAATTTTCTTCTTAAGTGGTTTCTTCTCTTTGCATAATATATTCACTACAGGACCAGCCTCATTTCTTAGTCACAACCTAATGCAATTAAAATGTCTATCTATCTGGAAATGTTTGCAAGCGTAGCACCTTTATACTACCTGACTGAGCAGTTTTAAAGATACTTAATTTGCAGTTTTCTGTTGGACAACCTGATAATGAAATATAGTGGATTGGGTCCCAATTCTGTAAAAGGATATAATGAGGCACATTTATAAAAATCATATAAATCTTTTGGCATGAACACACGCCGATCTTGGAATATGCTGTTGCAGTCAATACCTAGAAGAAAATAATCCTAACAATATATCTTCTGTGTAGTGTTTCAATGTAGCTTCGTTGCAAGATCTGAATGGTTTGGATGAATGCTGAGTAGAAAAAGGTCACTTCTTTCCCCTACAGTCATGGTGGCTATCACATCATCGTATCTTGTGGCACAGATTGTTTGAAATTCACTTGCTTTTTTCTTCCATAGATCTGAAATATGCACGGTATTCACGTTTTAGAGAGATTTTTCTGTCAATTGATGGAAGCTGTGTAGCTGTAGCAGTACACTGGACATTGTAATACTGATTTGAGCTACATGGTTTGTATACGTAGATACACACATATATGCTTTCAGAGTTAAAGTGTTGATAAAGAAAATTACTGTATTGAAAACTACACAGTCAAAATTACAGTGTGGCAGGAATTTCGTCTGCAATATCTGCATGTCTCTTTCTGAGAACACTAGGAAACTGAGATACAGATAAAAGCTAAAAAAAAAAGTAGACTAGCTTGTTCAGTTACAATTTTTGTGATTTGAAGATGATGACAAAAAATAAAGTAAGTTCTGGAAAACTCGGAATTCATTTAAAGTCTGTGGAATGTGCTTTGTCATGAGAAATTCAGTAAATTCAGCCAGGAGAAGCATAAACTGGAGTTTGCTCACAGTACAAGAACCAGGGTGCACGCAGAGTTGAAACAAGCCAAGCATAGAGAATTTTTATAAAAGATGTGGTATTAGAACTTACTGTTCTGGAGTGTACAGATGCCAAAATATCAAATGATTTCAAAATTTTTAGAAAAACTCATAGAAGAAAAAAAAATCTCATGGAATTTGTTAGAAATCCTTGTTGATTTTTGGTTTAGGAAGTCTGTGGGTGAATGTTAGAGGCTAGGAGGACATGCTGGGTTACTGAGTTAACAACTCCATTGGTGTCTCTGCAGTTGCTAGCTGTGAAATTTATTTATATTCACTAAAAGAACTGGATTAGTATTTATTTGACACCTATCTGATAGTAATTCCTAGGCAGACATTTCTGTCTGTTCTTACATCGACCTCTGAGATAAAATGAAAAACACCACATAGTGAGAATGGTACATTACTCCTCACCTGGGAGGAGAAAATATCTTGTTATCTAACCTCATCTTTACCTGCTCCAGGAACTTCTTTCTTTGGTAACTTTCATCTTGGTCATCCAAACAGAATCCTCCCATACTTGCGACCAGAGGAGACTGCATTGGTCCCTGCCTCATCCCCTGCAGCCTGAGTCCAACCTAACTTCACTGGGCCCTCTGGCATGTGGCTTCCTGGGGCCCTGCAAGAAAGAATCTGGGACAGTGATTTCCATCTGCCATCACCATCAGTAGAAGGAGGCTTCCCAGGGAATCAGATCTTTCTACAGGACAAACATCCCAAAGGAGGTACTAAATATTGGATGTGTCCAAAATTTCCTCCCATTTTTCTAGCTAGAGTACACAGAATTGATTTTGAGGAGACTACTGCAGGTATGTAATATAAATCTCCATTGCAGCAGGATGTCAGAAGCACTTCCTTATGCTTCTCCCAGAGGAGATTCAGGGCAAACTTTGAGCCATGACATCTCTAAAATAAGGAAAGTTACTTCTGGTTTTGATGATCTTACATGAAGGACTATGCAAGGCAAGGAATTACTGCACAAGTCCCATTTCCAATTTCAGGGCACCTTCACTGAGGTCAGAAGGTGCTGTCACCACTGTTTGGCGGGACCTCTCACGGTCTCCTGTTCTTCATCCCCTCTGGCAGGAGATCTAGAAAAAAACATGTCCTGTGCAGAGTCACATCCTACCGAGCTCTGAGAAGAGCCAGTGGAACTGAAAGTCGTCACTTAAGCAGGCACCAGCAGCCACTCTCTTAAAAGCCCTTTCCAATGTGTCAGATGAGAACTGTAATTTTCAATGTGTGACTTTGCTACTTTGTGTCTCTTTCAGGGAGTTCCCTTTCTTCCCTTGCCTTCAAGGACGAATTCACCTGCCCACTAATTTCTGATCTAAAGGACAGAGGAGCTTTTTTGACTTTCAAACATGATGTTTGGGAAATTCAATTTAAGCAAAGATACTTGTTCACAGGAAGTGAATTATTTTAGTTGAAACTTTCTAAAATATAGGACTAACACGTTATCAGACGTGAGAAGCTTCAAATCACTAGGTAGAAGTGGTGAATTAAGAATAAAATTAAATAGGGCTTACAACAGAAAGCATCAAAGTTACTGATAATTTTGCTGACACATATGTATGTATGTGTGCATGTATTTTAGAGCATGCACTATGTGCTTTGGTTAATAAATAAAAATAAAAATACTCAGCATGTTTTTAAATAGATGCACTGTTAAAAAAAGGTCTGGGTTGTTGAATAGTTCTTGTTTCTTAGTTTATAGTGACAATAATATTGACTCACATGTCGAACAAATGTTTCAATTTAAAAATGTGTATATGATTTCTTTTTTTTTCCTGCAAACAGAAGCTACTGGAAGTGTCCTGGCTAATTGCTATATTTAAGGTAAATGAGCCCAAAACATTTTAGATTTTTAGAACATGGGCATGATGCCAAGAAAAGGTGAGGTTTATGGAAATGCTTACTAACAAAAGACAGGGGTGCTGTACAGCACTTTCAGCTGGCTGGTACAAAACAAGAGAAAAAAAGAGGAGGGATCTAAGACAGAAGTTGCCATTGAAAGAGGGTCTGGTAGGTTGGAGGTGGATTTGTGAAAGACTCAGCCTTAGCAAAGGTGAAGGCAAGAGAAGCAAGTTGCTTTGGTTTTTTGTGCCAGAGAAGTTGTTACTGGAGGGAGGGAAGACAAAGGTGATGTGAGGAATTAGGATCCCTGAAATATCCTTCTTAATTGCAAAAAGCAGAAAAGGTAGCACTTGCTTCTAGCATAGAAAGACAAGCTGTGGTGATTAGGATAAAGTTTTACACGCATTGCTAAATATGTGGTGATAAAAGACCATGTTTAAGATGCGTTAAAGAGCGTATTTAAGATTTGATGCTAGACTTCATTCCAGCTTCCATACCGTTGGTGTGAGCTGTTGCCCACCTAATTGGTGTGAGTGACAGGATCACCATGTGGACTAGAACATCTGAGAAAACAGATTGTTTATGGGAGCAGATAAAAATTTACTACATATGGATCCATTGCATTGCACTGTAGTTCACACAATTAAAGAATGGTAGTGGATGGAAGGGGCCTCTGAAGATCATCTAGTCCAACCCTCCTGCCAAAGCAGGTTCACCTAGAGCAGACTGCACAGTAATGTGTCCAAGCAGGCTTGTAAAGTCTCCAGAGAAGGTGACTCCACAACCTCACTGAGCATCCTGTTCCAATGCTCCATCATCCTCACAATAAAGAAGTTTTTCCTTATGTTTAGGTGAAACTTCCCGTGTTCTAGTTTGTGCCTCTTGCTCCTTGTCCTGTCACTTGGCACCACTGAAAAGAGAGTGTCCCCATCCTCTTGACACCTGCCCTTTAGATATTTATAAACATTGATAAGACCCCCCTCTCAGTCTTCTGTTCTCCAGGTTGAATAGACCCAGGTCTCTCAGCCTTTCCTCGTAGAGAGATGTTCCAGACTCCTAATCACCTTTGTAGCCCTCCATTGGACTCTTTCCAGTAGTTCCTTGTCTCTCTTGAACTGGGGAGCCCAGAACTGGACACAGTGCTCCAAATATGGCCTCACTAGGGCAGAGTAGAGAGGGAGGAAAACCTCTCTTGACCTGTTAGTCACACTCTTCTTAATGTACCCCGAGATACCATTGGCCTTCTTGGCTACTAGAGCATACTACTGGGTCATGGTGAAATTATTGTCTGCCAGGACTCCCAGGTCCTTCTCTGTGGAGCTGATTTGCAGCAGGTCAACCCCCAACCTGTACTGGTGCAGGAAGTTATTCCTCCTCAGGTGCAGGACTCTTGTCCTTGGTGGACTTCATTAGATTCTGCTCTGCCAAACTCTCCAGTCTGCTTAGGTCTTGCTGAATGACAGCACAGCCTTCTGGTGTATCAGCTATTCCTCCTAGTTTTGTATTAACAGCAAATTTGCTGAGGGTACACTTTGTCCCTTCATCCACGTCATTCATGAGTATGTTGAACAGTTCCATGCATGTTTTTCACTGATGCGCCCAGCACTGCTTCAAAGAGACTACCCATAGCTGTGTGCTCCACCTTTCCATGGTATTGAGTTGAATAATTTTAGCTTTAGTCCAGATCAATCCTTAATCAATCATTTGGCTGCTTGCATGTTTTTCCTGTGCCCAGGAGAAGGGAAAAGGAGGAATGGCTGCAAGTAAGAAAAACACAGCACTGCCCAAGTAAACAGAGGTCTGCTTTGCAACAGTGCAAATAGTTTTTGAACTATGACTTAATGAAAAAGACTGAGATTTCAGGCTGAATGGCAAGAGACAAGTTTGGAGCAGGGTGGTAGAGCTGTAACATTTGCAAAGCAGTGATGGCTAATGCCTAAGTTTGTGTTTTGTTGGGCTTCTCTACACAGGGAGGGTTTCGAAGAAGACTAGGGGAAAGCATGCATCAAATCCTGTGAGAATCACATGGAAAAATGTGGAGAGATAGGAATAAGGAAGATCTGTTGAAGGTGCATGAATGCATGATTAGACTTGTGGGAGGAGAAGAGGGAGACGACAGAGTTGTGAAATCTGAGGGACCATTAGACACTTGAGCAGTTGTAATATACTCTATTTGTAGGAGAACAAGCATGGAAAGCAAGGAACCATATTAATCTCTTGAACCTATTGCTCCTGTTCTCCTGAGACCTGCAAAGGCCACTTTGAATGTACTTCCTTGAAAGTACTCTGCTGAAATAGCTACTGTGTTAAAAGTGTATTCTTTTTAGTTTCTCTTTTTATACTAGAATCTGCTTTAGCTCATATAAGATATTGGGCTTGTTATTAAATCTAAACACAATAAACTTAAGAAAGTGATGTATTTATGCTTCTTCTTATTAAACAGGAAAAAAAAGAAAAAAAGAAATCCATCGTCTGAATTCTAGATAATCCATGTAAAATTTAAAGATTAATTACTTGCAAGAGCACTTCTTTCTTTTAATAGAAAAGGATGCTGCTGTCTGTGACTTAATCTGAATAAATATCTCCATTGTTTCTCTCTGTTAATGATCACTTCAAACATTCTCTTTACCAATCTGTTTATCCAAAAAGAAAAAAAAAAAATCAGCAACCAAATATCAGCAACAGGATTACCTATTTCACCTCTCTCAAGCCTAATTTCTCCTTTTGAAGGGTAATAGTCTCAGATTTCTAATACAACCTAAAAATTGGATTGCTTTGGCCTTCTACCAGACTATAAAAGAGTTATCATCTGAGTTAGGGTGCAACCATGCCGTTGCCCATGCGCTGGCCCTATTGAATTTGGCTGGGGGAGGGGTGCAGCTCTGCTGTGCTGAGCAGCTGCAAAATTGGACCCTCACAATAGAAATTAATCTGGTAGGCAGCCAGGAAGAACAAATATCAGGAGCTGTGTTTCTCCACAGTTACAGACCCACAATCAGACAATGCTTCACCCCCAGATCTGCTTTGCTTGCTCAATTTCTGCGTATATGAAAGCCTGCCCTCCGATCACTTCAGCAAGCATCTTCTGTATTTCAGCACCCTGCCCACATACAAGAATGATGGAGTCAGCATGCAGAGCAGAGGCAGGCATGCATGAACACCAAAACAAAGCCGGCTTCGTCTAGTTTTAGACCAGATCACTTTGAGAGTGTCCTTTCAATAAGGAGTTGTGGGCTTTCAGATTTTTATTCAGATTAACTGCACTTACTGGCAGCAATAGAGAATTAGGTGGTGTCTTCTCCTGGTATTTAATTTTTTCCTGTATACCCACAATTTGCCAAGAACATCTCCACTCCCACACACCCCACCCCCCCCCAATAATAATAAAATCTCTGTACATTCTCCAACCCTACTTTACATATTTTTCTCTTCTAGGACATCTGTACTCTGCATACTTTTGCATTCTCCCCTCACCCTTTTCTTCTCAGCTGCTCCATGTTTTTATGTCTCTCAGGAGGGGTTAATTCTTTACAGCTGCGTCCTCCTTGCCAGGAGTCTCACATGTGCAAATTATTAATCTTTTCTATTGCTACAGTAACTCCCAAGGCTTTAAACACCCCCTACCTAAAACTGGCCCTTTTCCAAAAAAACTTTTCATATTCCCTCACTAAAAGATAATTTGGTCCCCTGCAGGGTTTGTGCTGTTATTTAGCACAATTGCCTCAGTAGAGTTCCTTATTTCCACATAATAATTTACAAATTGGAATTTAATTTAGAAATTTAAACCCCAGAGTACCGAATTTCTCTGGTTATTGTATCATTGATATGTTAGTTTGGTTTTGGGGGGTTTTGTTGCTTGCTTGTTTGTTTATTTTTAAAAAACGGCATTGTTTTCTTCTGTTTTGTTTTTAAAATTCATTTTTGAATAATGTGTGTAGTTTGGTGATTGTAATGGTAATGATGTGAAATGAAATTTGTAATGTCAGCTGATGCAGCTAGACTTCCTTTCCAGGAAATACAGAAACTGATTCTTAAATACAGAGTGACTCAACTGAGTATGTACAAAATGTCCTAAATTTCTGCTTAATAAGATGTTTAAGTTATTAGCATTTATTTAGGCCAGTTATTTTTTAAACCTAGGATATTAGCTCAATACAGACTGTCCATGGTTTATATCAACTATTAAATGAATATATTGCTTGATTCTCGCTAGATACAAATCTATGCACAAGCAGAAATACATTCACTGGTTGTGTACACATATAGCTATGTCTATAGGCATTGTTTTGGCCTGGGATGAATAACGGACTGGCATTTTTTCTATCCTCTGTCTTTCTCTTTCTGATGTGTTGTCCTGATTTCATATATATTTCTCAGCTGCTGATTGGATATCATTATGACACTTCCAAGCTTCCAAATAAATAATTTATTTTGAAAGTTAGATATGTCATAATAAAGCATTAAGACGCTCCGGGCAGTGCATTTCTGGTTGATTATATGCCTCCAGTGGTATTATAAGGCACAGGCAGAGAACTGAGTGATTTTAAACACCTGACAAGTGCAATAATCCCCAAGAACTGCATGGCCTGGAGCATCTTAGTGCTGTTATGAAACAGAATTTATAAATAAAAATAAGAAGAACAGCCAAACCTATTTATTTATTTGGTATTACGACACCAATATGGCATCACTGCGGACCAATCAGTAACTTTAGTTTGTGTTAAGTGCTAACAGTAATTTCCTGATGTGAACAATAAACCAAAATACTTCTAAGAAAATATTAAACAGTTCTGAGTTTAAAGCGTGAAAGGAAACATAAAGGTGGGTTAGCTGCAATTCAGACACATGATCTGTTTAATATATACAGAAAGTCTCCCTGTAGGCCAATTAAAAAAACCTTCCAAACAATGTTGACTATTAATTCACATGATATTTATAACTCAAGTGAGTTTAAATTTTAACATCTCAGATAAGAGCTCTGTAAGGACGAGAAAGATTTCATTAGGACAATAACCAGATATGAATTGCGTTTTGTCCTATGAAGAAAATTTTAAACAAACCTTTTAACAGTAAAGAGATTATGGAAGATGTAAGAATGATGCTTTTAGATTATTTTCTCATTAGGAGTAAAAATTCCAAGATAAAGAAGTCTAGCTCTGAAAACTATAATATGTATAGCTTGTAAAACTGTGGCTGCAAGGATGTGCTTCAGCATATAGTGGTAGCATCAAAGCTGTGGTTAAATACTGTGATAAAGAACATATATAAAGAAATGTGAGGTTTTTTCTAGTGTATATCTAAAAATAGAACTTCAGAAATGTCATGACTAACACATTTAGCTGCCGGACATTGAAAATCTTCCCTGTGACTCATAACCTGAGGCAGTTGTATTCCTGTGCATAAGCACTAGCTGTAGTGACTTTCCTCTTTCACTCTATAGCAGGAAAAATGTGTTAAAGTAAAGCGAATCGCCCTTAAAAAAATGTGGGATGGCAGTGATAAGAGTAAAGGTATGGAAACGGTTCTGTGCTGCAGATAACTTGTATACTGAAGAAAGAGAAATTGTGCAATTGAAAATTACTGGGGAGGAATTTTTCAGAAGAACTGCTATTCACAGTATTCCAGAACGTCTGAAGTGGTCTGATCTCTGCAGATCACCTAGTCTACCCTCCTGCTCAAGCAGGGTCACCTAGAGCAGATAGCCAGGAGTCATGCCAGGTTGGGTTTTGAATATCTCCAAGGATGGTGATTCCACAATTTCTCTGAGTAACCTGCTCCATTGTTTGACCACTTTCCAAAAAGTGTTTTCTTATGCTTAGATGGAATTTCCTGTATTTCAGTTGGTATGTATTGTTTCTTGTCCTTCCATGAAATACTACTGAAAAGAGACCTCCTAATATGAAAGATGCTTCAGTGTCTTAATCATCTTCTTGGCTTTTTGCTGTACTTGTTTCAGTAAGTCCATATTTTTCTTGTACTGGGAAGACCAGGACTAGACATAGCACTCAAGATACTCTTCACCAGGGCTGAGTGGAGGTGAAGGATCACTGTGCTCAACATACTGGCAATATTCCTAACACAGCCCATGGTGTTTGTGGCCTTCTTTGCTACAAAGGAGGATTTTTTGCTTATATTTAACTTGTTGCCCCACAAGGTTTCTGGGATTATTTGCTCCTTCACCTTTACTTGGGTTGAGATGAGGCTGATCTGTCCTGTTGTTCCCTGGATTCTCCTTCTATCTTAACGACTTACTTTCTTCCATTCCTCAGGAACACACAGTGACCTTTCAAAGATAAAAGAGAGTGTCCTTGCAATGACATTCTTCAGGTCCTTCAGGACTTGTGGCTTGCACCCCATCAGGTCCCATGGACCTTTGCCTGTTGGTAGAGATGCTTTTCTCCATTTGGTTGGGTGGATCTCATCTATTCCTAGCAGTCCTTAGTCTTCCATGATGGTCCTATGATTGTAAAAGCCACAGCTCTCTTGTCAGCTCCAGTCATGCAAACAATTCTTGACCCACAGGATCCCTCCACTCCTCCTCAAGCTGATTTCCCGCTCAGGCAGGACCAAGAAAACTTCCTGGACCCCTATGCCCTTGACCTTCGCCCTCAGAGCCATGTAGATATTCAAGATAACAACAGCAAGAAACCTAAGATGCATATGAAGAAAAAGTGCCATATGTTAGTTACCTACTCAGAGTGTGGATTCCTATTTCTCTAAGTCAGATTCAATAAGTGTAATAGAAGAGCCAGTATAATGCACC
>WEIS01091270.1:742-20585 GCA_013389965.1 Todus mexicanus
TTTTTTTTTTTTTGAGGAATTTACAGAGCTCTGGTTGTGGTTTATGAAAAAAAGATAAGCTTCCACTTATGTCCTGAAGACAGACATAAGGCAGTACACTTTACTGAAGAAGGCAAGGCGTACGCTCGCTCCCCTTCCCCCCACTTCTACCTTTGTTTCCTTCTGCCGGGTGTTTCCTCTTTTCTTCCAGGGCCATCGAGTCCTCCAAGTCTTTTGGGGTTGGATCCAGCAATTCCCACTCTTCAGTGGTGTAAAATATGCTCCTGCGGTTTTCGTTATTTCCTTTTCTTAAAGAGGACATTGAGTTTCTGTGAAGAAATCAGCAGAAGAAGTGACAAAGATTTCTCCATTTTGCATTCCTTTTATAAATGGGTTTGAGATAACAACTGCACTTGAAACAGCGTGAACAAAAAATAATCTAAACCGCAGCCAAAACCAATGCCAAATAAAAGCTCAAAGAAAACAAAGCATATCCTACTAAATAACACTTGGTATCAACAATGTTACATTTCAAGAGAAGAGCGGTTTTGCTTTAACAATATATATTAATATCTAGGAGACCGCTTTGGGCTTTTGTGCCATCCTCTGTTTTATTCTTGTTTTGGAAGTATTCTTGTTTGAAAAAACACGAAAAAACCCCACAATACAAACCAAAACAAGATTTAGAAACAGCACCGCTCTATTGATCAGTTACTGTAGCTTAGATTTTTAAGATAACTGCCAAGCACAAAACAGACCAGCATGCAGTCAAAACACGTGGATGTTATAGTTTCAAATGCTGGATTAACGTCAAACTTGGGATCAGAGACCTGCTGCAGCTGAATCGCTGATGACAGACTCCTTAGCAGTTTCTCTTTCCTAAGATGGAACGTTGCCAATTATCTGCAAGAACATTTCAGAGGCAACCTCTAAATTCCAGCCAGGTAATTCTACAGAAGAACAATGCATTTCAGAAGAAGGATGAGATTACCCTACCCAGCTTCCCCCACAACCAGCACGCAAATAGAAATGTTTAAGTTGACACTTAGGTCCAGAAGTATTAATGTAGCTCAATATTGTAGTCTCGTAGAGAAGGAGACTCTACATCAATCCACACAAATCGCTTTAATGTTTTAGGTATAAAGTTGGAAATATATTTAGCATCTCAGCATTTTCTACACAGCCTGTGTAAGATGGAATCCCACAAAGATGCTTTCGCTCAATCAGTCACATTCTGTCTTCTTCAAATCTTAAGCAGAAAGTAACCCATGGTGCACCTCGAAGGGTATGCAAAAGAAGTCCAAATCAAAATTAGACGTGCCCTACCCCTCTCTGGAGCAGCTGAGGATAGCCACTAGAATGAAAATCCCCTTGTCCCTAACCAAACACAGGCTTCACCTTTCTTGAGAGAACTGCTACAGACTCAGAGTACATTTATCTTACTAGATACAGGAACTGAAGAGCTCATGACCTCCTAGCTCAAAACAGACAGGGGTAATGCTTTTAAGACATGTCACTGCAAGGCCTATATAGTAAAATGAATACATTTCTCAGAGGTTCGAGCATATTACCATGCAGCTAAACAGATTCTGAGCTTCTGTGGCAGGGTTGTCAAACTCTTATCTCAGTGACAGAATACATAGCCAGGGACAGCGCACAACTGTACGCACTACACACACTTCAGATTTTAGCTGCTGGCTCAGTAAATGCTCTAAAAATGACTTTTCAAAAAGAGAATTGCTTGTCATGTTTAAGCACGACAAGCAATCCTGCCCAAGACACCATGTCCCACTGGTATCAGCTTGCAGGGGGGAAGGCCAACTTTAAAATTTAGAGCACATGAGGGCACTAGAAGACTCCATACAACACCCCCCACCCCTCCAAACTAAAAAATAAGTAAATCTATTAGTAGCTGCAATAAATGTCATTTTCCAAGGAATGTTTTCAGATGAACATCTGCAGCTGAAAATCTCCAGAAAGAGCGGAATGGGAGAGGGTGGCGTTCAGCCTCAATGAGCTTCAGTGTGAAATTCTGTTACATGTTTATATCCGTTGCTCTGCAAGGACTCCAAGTGACAAGGATCACAGCTACACAGAGAAAGGCCAACTCTTCAATACGATGCTGCGCTACACTATCTGCCTGGCCACTGCAACCTAAAGTGCTTCCCAACCCACAACTTGGTTGCCTTTCTGCTCAGTTACAGAAAAACCCACATGAACACAAACGAAGCAGGCAACGCTGAGCAGCTTACCCTGACACTGTCCTGCTAGCTAGTCTTCCTCAAAGCATATCAACTCCAAAAAACAAAACAAACAAAAAAAAAAAGAAAAAAAATTTAAAAAAAAAAGTTTAAAAAGAAAGAAACACTCAGTTCAAGTATACAGGAATTCACCTAACAGCACTGTAGTATCCTTTCAGTAGAAGCAGAAGATCCATCTATGTGAAGTGAGTGTAGAAACATTTAGGAAGAAATCGTAACAGGACAGCTGCTGCAAACAGACAGGACTGTTTTCCTTAAAGCAATTAACACTAACGAGTAAACTCATTAAGAGTGAGGGGACAAGATGTGGTTTTCCTGTTGTTCAGGAAGGGTCTGTTGCATTTTTTTCTCAGGAATTCAAACTGCACTGATTTCAAATCTGTGCCACATGCTTTTGTGGATTTAAGAAGAAAATGAGGAAGAATTATTTATATTATTTTGATTTTCATCAGTGAAAATACTTCATAAGCACTAAATACTATGACCACTACAATGCAATCAGCAGCTCCGTTGCACGATGAAGGATAAAAAGCAGTACTGGCTGAAAGTACAACCCTGGCTCCCTGCTCCTGTCCTGAGAGTAAAGCCATCACCAGAAGTGCTTCACAGGCCTTAAGTTTCCCTTTCAGGTATCAGTAATGCTACACAACCACATTCAGCTATGCCTTCCAAACAAGTAGAATACATAAGCAGCTCACTCAAAGAGATACAGCCCAACGTACTGATCCACTCCAAGACTCCCAGTTCTTCTAAAGAGCCCCGCCTACCACATCCATGCATCTTCCAGTAGGGAACAGCCTCTGCCAGCAACTGTCAATCTCACGGTAACTCTTTCTCCCACATTCCCAACTTACTTGATTTCAGTACTCCATTGTTTAAGCGAGAAATTGATGGCACTTGGTTGGACTGGTGCAGGTTGGGAAGCTGCTTGCTCCCCCACCAGATCTGTAGGAGAAGTCTCCACAGCTAGAATATTTCTAGCTCTCTCTGCTGAAGCATTTTGACTTAGGATACTCAAATCTATGTCAAAAAAAAAAAAAAAAAAAAAAAGAAAAAAAAGAAAAAAGAGAGAAAAATAAAAATGGGCAAAACTTTCAGTAAGTCAAAACAGTGACTATATAAAGTCATATACTACTAACCTGCTGGTAATATAGTCCGGGTTTTACATTAAACTGCAACATAACTTTATAAAACACTCTGTTGAAATGAACTTTAAAAATAGCCAAGTGTTTTCCTCAGTGAGAAAAACAGGACTCGTGTGATGTTCACAAAGCATTATTTTGTGATTTACAATCTTCATTAGACAATACTGATTGATTTAGCTCAAGCAGCTATAAAGCCATAAAAATTAAGGTTGATTAATTCTACTAATCCACAAACCTCTCCTGTGAAACAAGCTTAGGTGGATCAGAACTCGTAAGTTAGGAACAGTGTCACAAAAACACTGTGACACGGTTCTCAGGGTGTGCTTCATCCTAAAAGTTACCCACCCTACAAGTGACACTGCTGCTGCAAGTCACTGAGCTTCACAGACTTGAGCCAGCTCTGTGAACATTCAGCCTGGGCATTCCCAGGGTCAAGAACATTATCACGGGCACCGCAGACTCATCAGAGACCTCCTGGATCAGCGAGCAATTACTAGCTCTAGTTAAGCTGAATGCAGCTATAGCTAAATTCATCCAGCCAAACTCTCTTATGCACTTCAGCAAATGTAGAGCTCAGGCCCAGGGCCACAAAGACATGCAGGCCCAGCACAGCACACAAGCCAGCAAACTCACGCAGGCTCTGAATAGCTCCACAAGAACCAGCCAAGAACTGGCCCTAGCCCTGAGCCAGAGCTGATCCAACAGAGCCAGTCAGGTCTCCAACACATCACGCTGTCCAACATGTACTGTAGAATCTGTAGTGTATGTGTTACCTCATTGTTTCCATTATCCTGAAGAACTGGCTTTCCCCCTCAGCCCTACTCCAGCTGGCAGAGGGAATAAGAAATGCAGAGTATGAAATACACTATGAACGGCAAAAGCATTATAGAGATGCATAAAGTGGTTTGTGGCCTTCTACAAACTCTTGGAACAGGTGGGTTAACAACAAGCTCATATATAACCTTCAGAGTCTTCTCCCTATCATTCAAAAAGTACTCAAGTGGATTAAAACAGTTTGAGAGAACTCTCAGACTTGATTTAGCAGTTATACTAGGAAGTAACACACTGCACGGGCTTCTGGCTTAAATGATTACCTGTAGGAAGGGAGAAACGCTGGGAAATCATGATACGCTATTTCAGCACTGGTGAGCCTTTCAGTCTTTGTTCTGATTACCTGGCACTAGCAACCAAGCGGAGTATCTTCAAGCAAGCTGCACCCTCCAATTATTCAGCAGACAATTATTTTTATTTAGCCCGTATCAGGATTAGCAGCAGAAAAACAGAACACTTTGCAATAAATCTCACAAACTCCTCTCAAAAAATCCCTCAACTCTCTTGTAAAATGATACCTGAAAGCAAAGTATACCACACGTTCTTTCAAATATGGGTACAAAATATACTGCCTTGACTTGAACAGTGCTGACACAACCTTCTTCAGTGCCTTATCAGCCAAACTAAATCCCCAATTCTTTTGGACTTCAGCTATTCAAGCCAAACAAAATTCAGCTAAGATAAGTTCAGTAAAACTAACCTTTGATCGTACTCATTGTCTAATAAAGGGGAAAGATAATACAATAGGTTTTAATTTTAAAAAAAAACAACCAAACAAAACAAACTAATAAACAAAACCTAAACAACCACCACCTCCGAACCCCTCCCCCCCCCCCCCCACAAATTCCACACCAAAAATGTTATGGGCACCCAGAACCAGGCTGGAATATGAACATTTTGCTTCCATATTTACAGCTTGTTTCATCTTCTACTTGAATGATTTGACAAGACTACAAATGTCTTTATAGTATGGCCCAAGTAAATTAATAGCTCAAAAGCTGAACTTCTAATGAATGCATTTCCTCTAACAGCCATGCTAAGGCAGCTCCACAGCAAATCCTACAGAATTGTTTTTGTCTTTTTCCCTGTCTTGAATATTCTTAAAAACTTGTCAAGCCTGATCCATGAAGCAGTGCCTCAGCTTCACCTGTGTTCCAGTTAGTCCGTGTTTCTAAACTAGGGTAGTGAAGAAGGACGATGGGACAAACCAGGCAAGACTACAGTGCGCAGTTTTGTTACTGGACTAAAGACAGACTACTTCCCCATTTAAAACATTAGCAATAGCATCTGCACTCAAGCAGTAGCCAAACAATCCAGTTTCTATGCTCCCGCATGAAGCACATCACTGAACGCACGTTCCCTTTGTAAAAAGTATAATATACCACAAAACAATAAATAAGTCATCAGCATGGAATCGGAGCCTGAAAGAGTCCACCAACTCTCCAGGAAACTTTTGGAGTCCTTGTTTGAGAAGAAGAAACAATTACACTTCCCCCAGAAAAAATCCCTACTTAAACACTGCAGCCAATGATACAGTTGTCATTGTGACTTGTCCTCAACAATGAAAAGCTCTAGATGCAGTTTCAAATTATACATACGATATATACAAATTATACACTTTAACTGCAGCCTGTCCTTGAAAGGCCAGTTTCATGTATTTTAGCTTGACGCTTCTTGCACTGGATTTAATAATAATCTTTAAAAAAACATTTAAAAAAATCATACAAATTGATTCAGCTCGGTGCTCCAGAAAGCACCCAACAATTGGCAAGAAAGGCAAATAGCAGACCATTGATCTAAGTGACTGGATTCCAACTGCTGGATCTGATGCCAAACAGGAGAGAGGGCACAGCATCTGCACAGACTGTAGTGACAGCAGCTTCGCTTCACACCCTATCTAAGCTCTGAGGGAAGTAGCACAAACAAGAAAGAGAGATTTGGGGCCGAGTTACATCTTATAATCGATCTGACCTGACAGTCTACTGCCAAAGGAGGGCAGTCCTGCCTACTCCTTTACTCTGCCTTCCCATACTTAGCTCTGGAAGTCACCTGATCACACAATGAATGTATTCCTCTCTTTCATCTAGCACACAAAACCACCAAAAAAGAACCCTGTAATACCCTTCCTTTTTGGCTGACTTTTGAACTCAACCAAACACCACAAAATGCAAGGGAGACAACGAAGCAAAGAATGAGAGGCTGAAGGTAGAAGGGCAAAGATTTGAAAGAGCAAAAGCCTGTTACCCTTCCCAACACCTGCAAGCTGTTAGATCTTTGCCCACCAAGACGTAAGTTCTCACAGCACATGGTCTGACAAGCTGCTAATCAGACTGTCTGCTGCCAGAAAAGTAGCCTCAAATCATCCCTCTTCTCATTGCCAACAATTCTCTTGCTAATCCTGGCACTCACCTGGCCCTCCAGTGAACCACTGCAGGAAGCTGCACTGGCCAAAAACTGACCTGCAGAAAAAGATGCTTCCTGCTCGTTGCACTCCCTGCACCAGCATAAGGGTGAGACCAGCACCAGTGCTAGACCCAGGGAGAGAGCTGGGCATTTCTTTAAGCAGTGACTCGCTGCTAGATCAGTGTAGCCGGAACATCCAGCTGAGCCCCTACAAAAACACCCGCTCCACAGCCAGCTGTGGTTGAGCAAGCAGCCGCCAGCAGACTGCTCACAAATGAAAGCAGTAAACTGGGTTAGAGGACAATACTGCAGCATGGGACGTGAACTGGGGGAGGGGAGAGAAGGGCGGGGAAGAAGACAGCTTAACATTTCTGGCTTTACAGCACGAGCACATTGAAATCAACAAAATATAAAACTTGCTGGTGAAAGATGTCTGCCCTCAAGACTGTTTAAACCCAAGAGAGCTTTACTAACATGTCCAACTTGGCACAGAACAGGATTTTACTCAGCCGTATTTATGGATAACAGAGATCAGCAAGGAATTCATTTCTGTAATGATTCAGGAATAAAACAATGCAGGGACCTGAGCAATGTAGTCAAAAATGCAGAATAACTCTCAGACACTAGTCTGAAATCACATTTTGCTTGCCTAAAGGTATTACAGAGACTGAATTTCCTCTATGTAGTATCAGTGCAAATTGTCTTATGGTTTTAAAAGGCAGGAAATTTTTATCACAGCCAGATAGATCCACCACACCATACTTTTTCAAGAACAAAGTATGGTCATTCAAATTACAAAATATACCCTTTCCCATTAAAAACTGGAGTTTACATCTCATGATACTTAACATGCTAAGTTTCCAAGATATTGCAAGCACTAAAAGACTGTACTTTGCCATTTACTGAAACCCAGCCACAGGATTGCCCCATTTTACTTCATTTCTAAAAATCTTTTTAAAAGAAACAAACAGGTTTTGTAGGAAGTATGAAATCACACAAAATTACATTTACATTAAATAATATTAGCAAAGTTTACCTAGAGTTACTTGACAACAATACGTGACAAAAACTTCCCAAGACTGTTCTCTATCCAAGGGCTAAGCCTTGTACTGATTAACTGAATAGAAACATGCGTTCTATTTTCAGTCAAATTTTCAACCTACCAGGGCTGTCTTTGGCAACAAGACCTTTGGAAAAGTCACTTGGTGTAGGCGAAGTTCGGCTGTCCCTTTTTGCTGCGTCAAGGTTGTTACAATATTCCCACCTTTTCTGCTGAAGCTCCTGAAGCCAGTATGTCATATCCTGACGAGTTGCAGCCTACAACGCAAAGAACCAGAGTGCCAATGAGACAGACCACTGCGTCTCCTTGGTATATAAATACAGAAATTCCAAGTATAATTAAAAAACCATCCCAGATAATGAGCAGACCAGCAACGTATCACCACCCGATACCAACATTTTAAAAGAAATAACCACCAACATACTAGGTACACCTTGTGCACACATACACACCCCTGACATTCATGCCAAATCCATTTTCCAGTAGAAGCAGTCACATACATGTTTCTTCTCCAATTTTACACTCAGACGTTAGAACATTTTCCACACAAAGTGTAGTATAAATATGTAACTACGAAGCGGTATTATGACAAGAAAAGTTTCATGCACACTCAGAAAGATTCTCATCTTCCTTTTTTAACTCGCTCTATTACCAGCATTACTTGGGCAAATGATTGAGTTCAGATAACCTAATTTCAGCTAGTTTCCTGTTCTGTTTATCACAGTTAAAGAGGGTGCCTATGCGGGGCATAGCTGCAAAAGAACCAAGAGCAACAAACACCACCAATTTTCTTACGAAGGCGGTACAGCGAGTGCTGCATAAAGCACATGAACGGTACAGATTAGTCTTCATTTTGTGATATGAGAACGCTTTCAGTCTAGCCAAGCTGAAAATCCATTTACCATCATATTTTCACCCCGACAGCAGCTAATTACAAGACAGTGAACAAGAACTGGGTACCCAGGGTACTCTCTGGTTCAGCAATCAGAGAGATGGATTTTTATTTTACGATTTGGCTTTTTGTACCTGTTTGTGCTTCAACATCCACAACATCCTACAGCAAATGGCTCCAAAGACCTATGCAAGGAAGTTAATCAGAAAAGAGATAGACTTATTCCTGGAGCTGCTGCTCCTCCTCCTCTCAGTACATCATACATATTAAAAGACATAAGATAAATAAATCAAGTAAACATTGATAAATCAAATCCAGTCAAGAAACAAACCAAATAGTGGTACAAGAGGACACTGCACGTTCACTTTTCCCAGTTGGTAAGAAAGATAGGTAAGCAAGATATTTCTAATCTGAAATGGAAATTAGTTTCATATATTTATTCTTGCTTGCTCACAGGAAAACAGAGGAAAACGTTTCCCTTGCAAAAAAAAACATGGACAAAGAATAGTTGAGAAATGTCTATGAGGTTTCTCAGAAAGTGTCAAAGAACTGGACACTGGTAAACATCAACCCAGAGAGCCCTCACTGCCAGTTTTGAAACAGCCCCAGCATCAGGCTTTATGTCTACAGATCTCAGTCTCCCCTTCTATTTCTAGCACAGAAGTGTTTCCTTTGGAGGTTTATCCCATGGCAAGTCTTCATTTCTGGTAAATCGAGGTATATTCCCTTTCAGTAGAACTGCAAGCAGGCCTTGTAAAGCAATGTGTTACTGTATTCCAGCAGAAGACCACCGGGAATTCAGAGCTTCTGCTAGCACAGGATGTAGCGCTCCAGTGGCTCTCTTTGCTACCACAACACAGCTAATGAAGCTATTCTCCTGGAGCCAATCTAAGTTATACCTACAATTTACTTCTGCCCACAACTAGTTCAACCTAATGAGCCTCTTTCACAGTTTGTCCCGTTATCCTCCCCCCAACAGTCTTTAGAAAACCACGAGCTGATTTTATTGGAGTTGCTCCTTGTTGTTACTTCGAGACTCCCAACTGCCCTTGTTCTTTGCTGAGCAGCACAGAAACATCCTCAGTTTACAAGCGATGTCACTTTTACACAATGGGTCAGGTAGCAGTTATGGTCCTTCGACGTAAGTCAGGATAGCAAAGGGAGGCAAATTTCTCACTCCCTATTTTAAGTAATTTTCAGAAGAATTACTCGGCGCCCTGATGCTGCACCCTGCCTGTTACTTTGCCTTCCTTCCCTCACATACAGAGTCTTCTTCCTCATCTGGAGTTTTCCACTCCCTTTGAACAGTTTTCACTGAGTTTATACATGCATCTCAATTATTTTATTTACAAGTAAAAGAGTATCCTGAGCATCTTTGTTAAGATGAGTTTTGTTTAAACAAAATTAATCTTTGAAGCTTGCTGTTTGACTTTTTCTTTTTTTTTAAACCACACAAAGAATATTTTAAGATTCCCTCTTTGCCTACTCATAAACACAAGAGATGTTTGCAAACATTTAATTCACTTTACCAGTTAGAGAAAGTAACACTTCCATGCTTGCCTCATTTCTCATGACTTCTCTGAGTATTTGGCTACCGAACATTTGGGAGACAGAACATTTAACTAGTTGCGGCACTAATTAGATCTCACCAAAAAGTCCTTATTTATACTATATAGGTATTGCGTCGCACTGCAGTAAGAACGAACCTTGGCTAGTCACGTTTTAACGCAGGTGTTTTGGTGAGAAGAAAAAACTGTGTAAATGTCATCTGAACTGGTGCAGGGTGGGGAATTATGACTGCCAACTTAACAGGCAACAGTAGCAACAAAAGACACTAAGCGAAGAGAAATCCATGTATTTTTAAACATAAACGACAGAAAATAGTTATCATTTAATTAAAACTATTCCCTTATATTCTCCCATTAAGAACTGTCACCTTCTGATGTACACCTGACACAAAAAACCCAATTATTCGGGAAAAACAACTACCCAGTGGCATCATCTCCCCGCACTCACTGGTGGAACATGTATGCTGGTATCAAACACTTGCAGGAAGAGTCCAAAAACACGCAACAAGCAGACATGCCATTTTGTGGAAACTCATGAAAATTCTTGCCACAATCCTCTTCTGAAGACAGACAAACTCTCCCTCCAGCTTTTCTGTAAACGGGAACATCACCAGAGAGTTTGCATTCCTTAAGATTTACTAATCCTGCTATGCAGGTGGCTTCTTCTGGAGAATAGCCCAATTTAATTAAAAGTTGCAATCACTAACCAGAAGGACCAGCTCCAAAAACAAACCACCTTCATTGCTGAGCTACTTTCTAAGCTGAATTAGGCCCAGACAGTGTTGGGTTTAAGGCCTGTTTGAACTCGAGCACCCCTTAGAGTATTGAAAAAATCAAAGTAAAAGCTCCTTAACAATCCTGACTTCAGCAAGTTTAGCATCCAATACTTTCAGGAATCTGGGCTCCAAAATCTGCAGTGTCTGGAACACTTACTACTTGGCCAATAACCCCAAATATTTTTTTTTCTTTAATAAGTTTGTGCCATTTCTGTGCCCCTTCCAATTCACCACTGTTCACAAAGTTATGCACACAAAAGTGACTAGACACTGGCTGCAGGATAGAAGCCAGAGAGGGGTGGTGATGGGACAGAGTTCAGCTGGAGGCCTGTGTCCAGTGGGGTTCCCCAAGGTTCAGTACCGGGACCAGTACTGTTCAATATATTCATTAATGACTTGGACGAGGGAACAGAGTGCACTGTCAGCAAGTTGGCTGATAACCCAAAGCTGCGAGCAGCAGTTGACACACCAGAGCTGTGCTGCCATTCAACAAGACCTGGATAGGCTGGAGAGTTGGGCAGGGAGAAATTTAATGAAATACGACAAGGGCAAGTGTAAAGTCTTGCATTTGGGCAGGAACAGCCCCAGGTTCCAGTCTAGATTGGGGACTGAACTGTTGGAGAGCAGTGAAGGAGAAAGGGACCTGGGGGTACTGGTCAGCAGCAGGATGCCCACGAGCAGCAACGTGCCCTTGCGCCCAGGAAGGCCAAGGGTGTCCTGGGAGGGATTAGAAGGGGGGTGGGTAGGAGGTGGAGAGAGGTTCTCCTCCCCCTCTGCCCTGCCCTGGTGAGGCCACATCTGGAGGGCTGTGTCCAGCGCTGGGCCCCTCAGCTCCAGAAGGACCCAGAACTGCTGGAGAGAGTCCAGCACAGAGCCCCAGAGATGCTGAAGGGAGGGGAACATCTCCCTGCTGGGGAAAGGCTGAGGGAGCTGGGGCTCTGGAGCTGGGAGAGAAGGAGACTGAGGGGGGACCTCAGTCATGGTTAGAAATACGGAAAGGGCGAGTGTCGGGAGGNTGGCTTGCAAGCTGAGACACAAACCCCATGTATAGCAATCGAGATGATGAAATCATTACATTTACAGAAAACTGTGGCATTGTGAAGAAATAATGCATTCCTCAACAGCATCATCACTTCAATCTGGAATTCCAGTTGCTTCTTCCCGATTGCTTTTCTCAGCAATGTGAATAGGAAAGAATAGGAAATGAATGGGAAAGACCCGATCACAAGATCTGGAAATTCTGAACAAGCAGCAAAGTGAGAAAACAAGGCATGTGAGCTAGAGGGTGAAGACTGTATTTGACTTGACTTTATTCCTCGTGCTCTGTGTGTAATGTTTTCTTGATAGACTAAGCCACATTTGGTTGCAAAGGGGCTGGATCGGTCAGTGTGGGATTTTCTAGGGGGATTGTTTTGTTGGGTTTTTTAAATTTTAATAACTTCAATTCATTCTTAACTCTATGTTTACATAATGTAGCTGAAAGATGTATTTAAAAACCTTAAGGAACTATTGTTCCTTATTCCAGCTGCAGAAGCCATATCCCTTGGTGAGTAACACAGCCACAAGAGGCTGGTCAGTCCTGCAATATCCCTCAAGATTTTCATTCATTCCTTATTTATTACATAAACACCCATAATGTAACAGCATTTTTATGGACAATTACTTACCTGCTTTAGGGCAAGCATCAAAACAGCATGAGAAGTAGAAGATACAAAATTACTTTTTTACTACTAATTACAGAAACGACCTAGACTTCCTTACCCAGCACCTCTTCTCAATCCTCAGCAGGGAAACATTAAGAGAGCTCCAATCCATGCAGGTTCTTTCCTATGGGGTGTGTGTGTCTATGTGTGTGTGTGAGGGGGGAATTACAGACAGTATAGGCAGAGCAGTAACACGAAAAAGGAAAATCCCTGCTTGTTACGCTTGTGCACTGGTGTTGAACACAATTTGTATCTCCGTGATTGCCAAAGACAATCGAGGCTGCTGCAAGATGCTGTTTGACATACTAAATACTCGTAACACAGGTGGCCCATACTATTTCCTGCTATAATCCTAAACATAAATTACATGTTTCTCAACAAAGGTCCTCCTATTCAAAAAGAATCTTCAAAACAAAACATGCATTGCGTATTTTCCTGGAGATTTCCACACAAAACCCACTAAATACCAACTAACAACAAACCTCAAACTATCAAAAATCCAAGCTTACATAAAGTCTACAGTTTTAACTTCTGTAACATAGAAACTCAGGCAAAAACTCATACTCCGTGCACAAGAACATTCCTTGCAGGAAATCTGTGCCTCAGTCTCAATCAAAAATAACAGACGAATTTACTTCTTTATTGAGTGGAAATGACTTCCTTAGTAGTTCGGGGTTTACTTTCCCCAGGCATAACAATAAAGGAAAGATACATAAAAGAATCCTAACGTTTATCTCTCGTCCTACGAAAGCCCGAGTCCTTGCAGAGCCGATGTGATAAGCAGCCTCTGCTGCTATCAGGAAACGCTTCTCCCTCCTCCTCTTCCTTCCTCCCCCAGCAGGCTAGATGAAGACTTCTGCCGCGAACCATCTTTTCCAAACACACACCCCAAAAGCGAAACCAAACCCCTCCCTCTCACCTTCCAAACCCACAACCCACCAGATTTCCTTGGCAATCTTCTCTCCTTCCCCAGAACCCAGCCAAGCAAACCCGCCAGCCCCTCTCGCTTCCACAGCAGCGCCCTGAGCCCAGGNTTTTCTCAGCAATGTGAATAGGAAAGAATAGGAAATGAATGGGAAAGACCCGATCACAAGATCTGGAAATTCTGAACAAGCAGCAAAGTGAGAAAACAAGGCATGTGAGTTAGAGGGTGAAGACTGTATTTGACTTGACTTTATTCCTCGTGCTCTGTGTGTAATGTTTTCTTGATAGACTAAGCCACATTTGGTTGCAAAGGGGCTGGATCGGTCAGTGTGGGATTTTCTAGGGGGATTGTTTTGTTGGGTTTTTTAAATTTTAATAACTTCAATTCATTCTTAACTCTATGTTTACATAATGTAGCTGAAAGATGTATTTAAAAACCTTAAGGAACTATTGTTCCTTATTCCAGCTGCAGAAGCCATATCCCTTGGTGAGTAACACAGCCACAAGAGGCTGGTCAGTCCTGCAATATCCCTCAAGATTTTCATTCATTCCTTATTTATTACATAAACACCCATAATGTAACAGCATTTTTATGGACAATTACTTACCTGCTTTAGGGCAAGCATCAAAACAGCATGAGAAGTAGAAGATACAAAATTACTTTTTTACTACTAATTACAGAAACGACCTAGACTTCCTTACCCAGCACCTCTTCTCAATCCTCAGCAGGGAAACATTAAGAGAGCTCCAATCCATGCAGGTTCTTTCCTATGGGGTGTGTGTGTCTATGTGTGTGTGTGAGGGGGGAATTACAGACAGTATAGGCAGAGCAGTAACACGAAAAAGGAAAATCCCTGCTTGTTACGCTTGTGCACTGGTGTTGAACACAATTTGTATCTCCGTGATTGCCAAAGACAATCGAGGCTGCTGCAAGATGCTGTTTGACATACTAAATACTCGTAACACAGGTGGCCCATACTATTTCCTGCTATAATCCTAAACATAAATTACATGTTTCTCAACAAAGGTCCTCCTATTCAAAAAGAATCTTCAAAACAAAACATGCATTGCGTATTTTCCTGGAGATTTCCACACAAAACCCACTAAATACCAACTAACAACAAACCTCAAACTATCAAAAATCCAAGCTTACATAAAGTCTACAGTTTTAACTTCTGTAACATAGAAACTCAGGCAAAAACTCATACTCCGTGCACAAGAACATTCCTTGCAGGAAATCTGTGCCTCAGTCTCAATCAAAAATAACAGACGAATTTACTTCTTTATTGAGTGGAAATGACTTCCTTAGTAGTTCGGGGTTTACTTTCCCCAGGCATAACAATAAAGGAAAGATACATAAAAGAATCCTAACGTTTATCTCTCGTCCTACGAAAGCCCGAGTCCTTGCAGAGCCGATGTGATAAGCAGCCTCTGCTGCTATCAGGAAACGCTTCTCCCTCCTCCTCTTCCTTCCTCCCCCAGCAGGCTAGATGAAGACTTCTGCCGCGAACCATCTTTTCCAAACACACACCCCAAAAGCGAAACCAAACCCCTCCCTCTCACCTTCCAAACCCACAACCCACCAGATTTCCTTGGCAATCTTCTCTCCTTCCCCAGAACCCAGCCAAGCAAACCCGCCAGCCCCTCTCGCTTCCACAGCAGCGCCCTGAGCCCAGGCCCCGTTCCCGCCCGCCGGGCCTACCCTGAGCACGGCCACGGCGCCGCCGGGACTGTGCACCTCGAAGGCGGCCTCGTCCCCCGCGGCGGCGGCGCCGGCCTCGGGCTGGTGGTAGCTGAAGCAGGCGGAGGCGATGTCGAGGTGCCCGAGGGGCAGCGCCTCCTGCGGCCCCTTGAAATAGTAGAGGTAGCAGCGGCGGGGGTCGAAGACGAACCAGCGGCTGCGGAAGCCGCGCAGCGGCCCCTTGCCCGACAGCTTCTGCAGGTACCCGCACAGCTTGGGGGGGCCGGGGCCGGCCTGCTCCGCCGCCGGGCCGCCGACGGCCCCCAACGGGCCCTCCTCCGCCTCCGAGCCCGCCGCCGGCATCGCCCCACCNCAGAAAATTTCACTGTGAAGAGATAAAGCTGTCATGGGGAGGTACACATCATTTCACATTATTTCTCCCTATATTTAGAACACAGTGTATGCTCGTGGATGCAAGTAAATAAAACAGTCTGACGTGGCATAGTCATCCAAAAATGGAAGGAAACAATTCCATGTTTAATGACATTAAGCTTTTCATTCTCAACATTATATACAGCACAAAAGTTTTGCTGTGAAAGTTTTAGTTGTTGCAGTGGCTGGAGCTGGCGTTTGTCATGGCACTTTTATTAGGATTATGCTATTTATGGACTAGGTTCATCAGACTGAATTCTTAAGGTTTGGAATTTCAAGTTATCCTCAAGTCCTAAATGCCCCAGAGCCTCATTTTTAAATGACTTGGTAATTTCTCAATAAAAAGTACTTGTCTCATCTGCCAGACAGTATTTTCATTCTATGCTAAAGGATGTAAAGGATATAAAGCACCTCAATATTCAGTGTGGCTGTCCATGGGTTCCACTTTGCCTGTTGACACAAGGGATTGCAGAATTCCTGACATCCTCCCTTCCGGATGTCACCTACGGGCAAGAAATCTGTGGAGCGAGGGAAGAGGCAGTGTTCTGTTAGCAGAGAAACTTGGCTAGTGTGTTACGGAAACTGAGGTGTGGAAGTTGTCTCTCCAGACAACTCACATGACACAAAGTGTGATCCCCTGAAAGATTAAATGTTGCAAACTAGGGCTAGACTCTTTTTTTCAAGCTAGAATGATTCCCTTCAGTCAAAAGTTGAGGCTTCATTACTGAATGTGGAAAGTAAGAAGGGCTGATCCTGCTTAAACAACAGGTCAGTAACATTTCTTCCACATATACTGCTCAGTGTCTTCTACTCCAAATGCAAACTATTCTTGGTCTTCTGGTAGCACCACACTCTTTCTTGGCAAGTGTCATTTGCCACAGCATGAGTTACATAGGGAAAATACAGATTCTCTTTAGAAGCTGCTAGATCCTTATCTCAGTTATTTAGACTAGTTGAAGCTCCCCAGCACTTATCCGTGATGTGTTGCATTATCTCGCCAGTTTAGTGAAGTGTGGCTTTGTTCGTTGCATGCTAAGCATTCGTGACTCCTACTGGCTATCAACAATTACATCTGGCAGCAAATCACAGAATAATTCCTATATCCTCATAATTTTTTGCTGTCAGTACTTCTCTTTCTTAATTTTCTGTTCAGCTTCCTTACAACACTCAAAGCGGGAGATTCCCCTAATTTCACGCTGATTCATGTAAACAGAAAGTTCCCCTTCTTGGGAAATAAGTTCCTTATTTCATGTATGCCCTCTTTTTTCCACAAACAGATCCAGGTGCGGACTGGGGAATATCAATGAAAACTATGCTTTTCCCTTTACCTGCTTCTTTCTTCCATATTTTCACGTCCAGAATGCACAGATGGTATAGGTGATGTTCTGTTGCTAACACATGTCTACAAAAACCCCCCATAAACAGCATTTCACAAGATGAGACTTCCCTCCCACCCACAGGTGAGGGCAGTGAAGCTTTTGGTGCGCATGTAACTCCTAAACACAGTACAAGAGCCAAGTAAATTTTCCATACTGAGTGGTTAAACTCCCAAAAGGACCAGAAAGTTTGTCAAACATGGAAGTATTTGAAATTCCCTTTTTTTTTCTGGTGAGTTTTTGTCTCGTAAAAATTAATTAATATTTTAGTAATAGCACTTTTGGCTGAACAAGGCCATCTACTACACAAAAAATAAAACTGAATTTACTCTCAAAAATGAGAGACTGGTCTAACTCATTACAATTGTAATGGTTTTATCTTATAATGAATAGAAGCATTCACAGTTCTTAAAAAAAAAAAGGTAAATATGCCAGATAAAGAGACTCTATCATTAGATATGGAGGCAGTGAGATTACAGCTGGTGTATTTGCCAGGCTCATGCTGTCGTGTTTACAGAAGTGCAGGAAACACCAATAATTGTGAGCAGCACATCTGTACTGTGTTTTTGGTTGAAATGAGATCATAGATCTATAATTAGAACGGCCGAGCATGTACACTGCTTCCTTTCACAAAACAGAAACCAAAAATTACTTTGTCTCTTGTCTGATATCTTCTAAGATATTGGGGAGCCAGCTGGAGATGAAATCCAGAATTTTTCAGAGCTCACACTAAACATCTTATGGTTTTTGTTCTCCAAAACAGTGGAACTACAGAAGGCTGTCCCCCTCAAGCCCTCTCCCACACAGTGTCAGTCCAAACCCACATGCTGAGATATAGGCTAAACTCTTACTGTTATTCCATTTTAACAAATATTTTTCATGTTCTTGCACAATATTACCCGTAACTGTCTCTGCCAAGAAAAAAACATAACTATGCTATAGCCTGATTATGTATAGTACCTGCCTAGAGTATTGCACTATGTTATTTCAAAGAGTGAATGGCTTTGGCCTACTACTATCAAAATTCTTTGGACATCGGGAACCTAAGCTTTTCTTTACTGAGACAAACAGCAAAAAATGTCTCCAGACTATTGTTTCTGATGCAGTCTGACATGTCATTCTACATTGCCCTGCCTCTCAGTCACCACAATATCCACAAAGAACAAATTACTGCATTTCCAGAATAAATTCTTTTCTTTTAGCAAATGAGTCAGCCAAAGAATTACATGGTCAATGTTTTGAAACTAATGGACAACATTTTGTGTACTTTTCATTCTCCAGCATTATTCCTGAAACACTAGATGGTGCTCCTTTCCTGTTTCACATTTGCCAGTTGTGTTGCCCTCTCAAAATGGAAAAAACCCCACAAACCATGAATAAGTGGGGAAGCTTATTTGTAGTTTCTGATTCAGTAGGAAGACCTAATTTAACTTCAGTTAAACACATCGTGTCTTTGTTGCACTGCATCTTATCAAGAACTGTTCACGATGAAAAAGCAACACAGTTCAGTGAATGGCAGCACTGATTTCTAGTTGCACATCTGTGATCTGACTTGTAAAGACATCCCGGCAAGTTGGTAGCCTCGTACAGCAGAGAAAGTCAAATACGAATAGAAAAGCAGGAACTACTTAAATGTAGCAATGAACTGGGAAATCTGTACGTACGTGGTTGGCTTGTCAGCATTCATGTAGATCCAGACTAGCTAGAGAACTGCTATAGAGCTCGATACAAATACTCAAGAGGATAAGCAGAAAAATTGAGAGTACTTTTGTAGAGGTGAAAAGATTAATGAACAAGAGATATAAACACAGATAATGAGACAAGAAATAACTATTTCATCTTCCTACAGTGGAATTTATTTCCACATGTGTGCTTGATTCCCTGTGGAGAACCTAAGCAAATGCACACATAATGAGGGCTTAGAGAGTGTCCAGTAAAAAGAAAGATCAGAGGAGATCATAGAATAGACTTTAACAAAAATCTTCATTTAATCATTTATTATTTCTGTGTACTATTTTTACATTATATATAACAAGAATCAGAAAAGATTCAGTGGGATAGACTGGATCACAGAAGTTTTATGTGCACTATCTCAGAGAGTGAGAAATAACTGAAAGGCTGCTTAAGATTACCTTTATTCCTTTACATAGCACCTTAAGTAATGCTGGGCTAAAAAGTTTAAGGCGAACCCAGAACATTCACTCGAGGCATGCTCAAAATTACTTTAAATAATCAAATCAGATTTTCATAGAACAGTAAAGAAAGATGCTGAAAAGTCATCCTGTAAAGTAAGAGGTGTGAGAGAAAACAAAAGAGGTTAGTGCAATTAATTTTGGAGTCATAATTCATAAATGTTCCCGTGGTCAGAAGTCTACTATTGCACTATCAGAAGGGAAGAAGGGGATTACTTTGGTATTAGATGGCGCAATCCACTGAAAAAACCCAACACACTAACACACACCCTGTAGGGTTCCCTCATTTTCCTTCACAGAAAAAGAGGATAAAAACTCTTCTAAGAGAAAGCAGAACTGAGAAATTATTCAGTGAGGCTTTTGGTAGTATTTTACTCCAAGTATGATTTGTTAATTGTTCTTTCTCTGTTGAGACATCCTCAAGGTATTTGAGGATGTATATCAAGAAGTTTGCAGTTACATGTGAATAAACAAGCTTAAGTAAAAGAAGAAATAAACCCCAAAAAAGGCCAATTTTGGGGATAAACTCAACACCTCTGTCTCATACTCCTCTTAATTATACTGATCTTACAGCAGAGAAAATGCCAGTACTTAAAGAGGAATTACCTTTTTAATCAAGA
>WEIS01091272.1:0-13238 GCA_013389965.1 Todus mexicanus
GCATAACACACATTTGGGACCTCTAGGCGTTATCTGGAGTCTGAGAATTTTTTTCAGATTTATTTTTGGATTTTTAATAAAGGAATGGACTCCATTTATGAAGCAAGTTTATTGTTACCCGGCAAAGACCTGTTTGTCGCAGTGCACAAGAGGATTTTAAATCTGCACTTTAGAAGATAAGAATGAATAGAAATTCTGCTGATTGTGTTCCCTTTGGGTCCAGGATTGTGTCCAGACATGTGAGCTGTAGAAACAGGGAGACAGAAGCAGATTGACCGCTTTGTTTTATCAACCAGTTCAGCGTACAGTATTTCAAGTAAACCTCTGGCTTCCCGCTCCTCTAGTCCTGTTCCACATCTGCTTCCTGGCTTCACTTGCATGGTGCTCTTAGCTTCGCTACAGGAAATACGTAGCAGTAGTGTTGACCACAAACACAACTACAGACTCTTTTATTTAACCGAGTGCAATCACAAAGTGGTACTGTGTCTGCCAGACAAACACATGGTCCAGGTCAGAAATAGGCTAATTAAAAGGAGATAAGTGAGGAGAGGAAGTCCTGAAATAGATAATATTAGTTGGCATGATCTTGACTTTGAAACTTACTTAAGAGTTCTCATTTTCAGACAGTTTATTTCTTTTCTAAATCTTATTCTTTGTGGCAAGGAGGGGAGGAAATGTGATTAAATGAGATTAAGTGGCACTTAACTCACATTTTTTTCTCTTTCCAGCTGTATGCCTCCTACTCCTTGTATTGAAGTCAGTGCTCTTGCATTCAGTGGGAACAGAACCAGAGCCCAAATAAATAATTGAACGCAGACCAGTGAAAAGTGCTTCATGTGAAGTTTCAGAATTGTGATGGCACTGGATGCGGCAAACTCACATTAAACATGGGTAAAAGACTGTGTGTGCCAAAGCACAAATCTGTGCATTTGCTTAATTAAAGCTCCTAGAGTCGAGGATGGGAGGGAGGAGGGATGGAAACCTGTGCCATCTTGCATTTTGCCTGAGAAGGACAGGAGGTGATATCAAATCTTTCCCGGGTCCTGCCACACCTTTTTTCATGGACAGGATCTATGTTTGCAAGTCCATAGCCAGTTACCTCTTGGCTTATGCAGACACCCATGTACAACTGTCACATCTGGTTTACCTTACACACACTTGAACTCTCACTATACAGCGGTAACAAGTCTTCTTCAGCTCTCTTGTTGAACAGGTAGAACATCTTTCTTCTGTCACAAGAGGGACATGCCCCTACTTTGGTGACACAGTTAACTGCTTGGAGGTGTGGATGGCCTATACAGGTGGCTCAAAAATTATTATGTCAAGTTATTAATGAAAATATTTTCTAACGGGGATTTTCAGGGGGATGCATCGTGAGCAGTAGGCACTCGTGGTACAGGGATGGGATGCAAAAAAACAAAGCATGTGGTGCACCCTGCATCACTGTGTCAGGACATTGAAGAACACCAATTCACAGTCTTGTCAGGCCTGTTACAGTCTTGTCAGGATATAGCTGTTCTGACTGAGATGTCAATACTCTCTGAATTGTATAGGTTTGGTTAGTCCCTCTGAGACACTGAACAGATGCTGAC
Organism: Todus mexicanus; assembly: GCA_013389965.1. NCBI lineage: Eukaryota > Metazoa > Chordata > Aves > Coraciiformes > Todidae > Todus > Todus mexicanus. Next base: position 1,593 of record WEIS01091272.1, read on the forward strand.
TGCCTGATTGCCAAATCCAGCCTTCGTTGTGTTGCCGATATTTCAGACTTGAAGTTTAGATTGGAAAGGCGTAACTCTTTCAGCCACATACAAATGAAGATAAGAATTTCTTTTCTCTAGAAATCAGATCCTCTGTGAGATGAACTTCCAATGACTTTTTGACAGTAAGAGGTATGTTTTTTGCCGACTTGCATTCTTCACATACAAACTGTGCTTCCTATGACGTTACAAATACGTTTAACATGAAATTGGCCAGATTTCACTATCAATTTTCTCATTTGTACCTTTGGAGAATGCTCTCACAATACGTAGTGATTGAGCAATAGAATGACAGAAGAAATTCAGTGTCAATAGATGCAAAGTGATGCGTATGGGAAAGAAAAACTCTAGCTACATACAGAATGACCAGGAAAGAGATTTGGGTTTCATTACTGATAAGTCTCTGTAAAAATCAGTTCACTGCACAGCAGTGGTCCAAAAGATTATTAGGAATTATTAAGAAAAGAATAGAGAGCAAAAGGAAAAAAAAGTTATGTTACCACATAAATTCATGATTCATCTGCATCCTGGATATTATGCAGTGAACTCATCACCACAGCTCGGAAGAGAGAGTTGAAAGTGGTCCAGAAAAAGGAAGGAGGAGGCTCAGTGAATGGAGTGGTTTTGTGTGTGAGAAAAGGCAAAATATACTGAGTATTTTCAGCCTGGGGAAGAGATGAAACCTGATAATACCATGAATGTTAATGGGAGCTGAGGAAAGAGATTAATTATCATTCCTGACAATATAAGAATACAAACTGATGAAATAATCAGCTGGGCATTTAAAAAGGGAGAAGTTCATCACTCAGCATGTAGTGAAGTTGTGCAACTCATGGCCATGGGATATTATGGAGGCCAAAATAGCAAATGGGTTCAAAAACTAATGGGTCAAATTTTGCAGAGGATAGGGCCATCAGTTTCTGTTCAAAATGATGTTCAGGATGAAACTCTCAGCTCAGAAGTCACTATGTCACCAATGAACAGAAACTAGGAGGCAAAGGAGGGTCACTTGGTGTCTGCGTTTACTCCTCATATGTTTCATTTGAGTGCTTCCCTCTGACCACGCTCAGGGTATGCACCAGGTGAATCTTTGTTTTTCTGTATGATGACAGTAAGGCTGTGCTTCTGTTATGCTGTTGTCATTAATATTTATGACTGATTTATTACTTAATTTTTATTTGTACAGTTTTCCACATGTTCCATCACTATATCATGTGGGTAACCAAAACATATCAGTGGATTTGTCCATCACAGCTCTTCAAAATGGCAGAGAAACTTCCAATTTACAAGGGGATCCTCACTCTGGGAAGAGTCTGCTGGGGTAGGAAGGGTCATGAGGGACTGACTTAGAGCCCCTTCCTCCTTCTTACATTCTGTGTGGTTCCCTGAAGAAATGGCCATGCAGTGCCTTGCCAAGTCAGCCCTTCCCCTGCGACCCTCCCAGAACTGTCTGCCTCTGGGCTGTATCCAGTTGTTATGACTAAGGCACAGTGAGGGAGGGAAATAAAACTCCTTGGAGTGGCAAAGCCCTTGAGTCCTTAGTCAACACTGAAGTGAAGCCTGTGTGGTTTGGTCAATGGCCAGTAGCACATCTGTGGAAGAGGTGGAAGCTGGGTCCAACTCTTTTCTTGCTTGGATAGTGACCTGTGATTACAGTTGTCAGCACAAGACACCTAATATATCCTTCTTCCATCTTCTTTTTTTTCCTCGGTGTTACTTTTTTCTTGTATGCAGTGTGCTGTAATTCTGGGTTTTTCCCTTTGTAGCAGCTAGTTTCTTGGCATAGTCCCTCACCACAAATACTTTTGAGTGGAACATCTGGTTCTAATGTGTGCTCTAAAAATGTTACTTTCTGCAATATTCTACTTTTCTCCCAAACCATATTTTTCCTCTTATGTTTGCCCAGAACAGCTTGTAAGCTGATCAATATCTGAAGCAACAAAGGACCTATTTGAGAACAAAGACTTCAAAAGCCACATAAGTGATTTCCCAGAAGTTAGGGTGATTGCAGGAGAGATAGTTTGCAGCCCAGCTATGCACACATCAACACTGTAGGGCTGCCTTACCCTTGCTCCATAGTGGCTTTCCCAACTGCTCCTACCCAGTTATCATAACAGCAGAGCCAATCTCAGCTTGTTTCCTTCCTGATGATCCCACTGAGCTATCTTCCTGTTGTTTTGGTTTGTTTGTTGTTTTGGTGTGGGGTTTTTTCAGTTCTCCTTCACTTCTAGCCAAACCCATTCAAATGTTCAGAGGAGGAAATATTGCTACCTGGTTCCTTCTGTTGTTCCTCAACGCCATTACAACTGCTTTTTCAGAACTACTAGCTTAGGAGCTGTCCTGCATTATGTGAGTAAACAAACCTTCACCTACTTACAGGGAGAACACTGCTCTGCGTAAAAGAGGCTATGTAGTCAGTAAAGTGGAGATACAGGATGAAGCAGGAATGTTTAATGTACTTTCAGGCAAGGAAAACATGAAAAGCCAGCTGAACTCAAGAGAAAACTGTAGTGTGCTTCTGGTATGTTTGCAATACAGATGATGTAAATAATTTATGACTCCTGGAAGGAGTGTAGGAATATATAAAGTTTTATGTAGGGGAGCACTGCACGCATGTGGGAGATTCAGAAGCATCTACAGATCGTGGGCTGGATGCCAAACAGTACAATGGTGCCCACTTTAAGCGGGGCTCAGGGATTGAATTACGTAAGTAATTAAAGTGGATTGTGACTCACATGCTGAAGGGGTAAATTGTGCACTGCCACAATCCACCAGGTTATTTAACTTTGGAAAAACAAAGCTTCTTAGTGACAGGAGAGGAGGATTTATTATTTCATTATTTTATCTTTACAAGCCACGCCATAGGCAAATACGATCATGGTTTATAAGAGTTTGCCTGAGCAGGGTTGTCTTACTGGCCATCACTTCATCATTGCCATAATGCATGAAGAAATAGAGCATGATTCGACACATGAAAAAATGCAGCCTAACAACTTTAAAACCTTTAGGTCTTCCGGCGTTGAGAGATGAAAAATACCTACACGTTCTCTGAGGAGCCTGCTGTCCAGCTGTGGCTGTGCTGGCAGCTGTGTTGCAGCTGTGTGAGGTGGAGCTTCTTTTGATGAGATGCTCCCACCCATTCTGGGGTGGGCTCGGAAGGACGGCTGTGTGGAATGGCCCAGGATTTCAGCCTTCAAGGAGCTGTGGCTGAAACCCCACTCAGCTCTTAGGAGCCTGCCTCATAGGTTTCTGTGTCCTGACAACCAACCGGTTTACTTTCTGGAGCTGGAAACTTGCTTCTCCAGCTCTGCTCTTTGAAGCACACCTGGGACCTGCTCTCCTTCCATTCATCTGCCTTATCTCTTTGCACAGCTACTCTCCCAGACCCCTCTTCTTCTTTGTTAAAAATCATAAGGTAGAAAAGAAGGTCCCAGCTCAGCCCTTGCCTCCTACTCCCATTTCACCCTTTCCATAGTGTTCGTCCCTTCTCTCAATCCCCAAAATATGCCTAATGCATTTTTCAGTGTTAGGATCTGCAGCTGTCCTTTATTCATCTGCTCATCCATCCATTTAATGATTAGCATGACCATGAATGTTTGCCATATGGACTCATCTCTCAATATTTTAATCTGGTCTGAGTTTTAGGTCAGTAATAAGCAATAAGAACAATTCTTAAAAAGTTTGTCAATCTTGAAGTAAAACAGATTTATTTTTTTTTAAATTATTCCTCCAAGCCCATATTCTTAATGTAACTTTTTGGACACCTGAGAAAATGCTTATATAGAGATTTTCTTCTGACTGTGTTGAAGTGATGCCAGTAGAACAGAGATTCCCTCTGTAATCATTTGCATTCTTTTTATGCTGTTTAGCACACGGTAAATGTGATGAAATAGAAGAAAATGATTTTTGTTGCTGGAGGTTGATAGAAATTTCAATGTTTTTACAAAACATGCCTGGAAAAAATAGCTGGCTGTATCTCTCTTGCACCAGAGAGACCTTGGTCACCTTGGGTAGCAGCCAGCAGCCTCTTTGCAACCTCCCCGGAAATATCTCCTTGCTTTCAGTCTAATCTTTGGTGGTTGCCACATGGGCACTGCATACAGTCTCTGGAGCAAAACTCTGCTGCATCATCACCTTCCCTTGGCAGCTCTTGGAGTGCAGTGGCTATGGGGAAGAGCTTTCATTGCAATGGAGAAAACCAGCAAAATTACCTGAGAGCGCTCTGAAGGAAAATGGATGCCATGTTTTTTGTGTTTTCTGAGGCTGCGTGGCCTTCTCTTCAATATAAATAAGCCATCAGGCAGGTATGAAGCAGCCGCTGATTTCATCTGCTGCTTTCTCAGCTGATCACAGAGATCACAACTTAGAGAGATCACGCACTTAGTGCAGTTGTGCATTGTTAACGGGACCTGGCCCTGGGTTTGCGGCACAGCAGAGAAACCCTACGAGAGGTGGGATACTGCCAGCAGCTGACCAAGAAACACTTCACAGAAGTCAGAGGGATCAGGTTAGAAACCGAAGCAATTTAATCACCATCTTTTGCAAGAAATGCTGTGACAGATACTTTTGTCTGTATTTATGAAAACTATTCTTTGATCTGAAGAGAAAAATCTCATTTTATAGGAATAGCATTTTGTGGAAAAGGTATTTTGAACTCATTTAGACATTGCCAGCAAATCTTAATTATATATGAACACTTACGTTAGCACTTTTTAGACATATTTAACTCCTCTGAAAATGTGGCGGGTCTGAGTCAGCAGATGTACAGCTGACTCTGGCCCAGGGAGGAGGCTGGGCAGAGCACACTCTGCAGCCTCCAGATGTTGTGCATTATTTTCTTTTCAGTGGTCTTTTGTAGCCCTCTTGGAGACTGTGTCACAGACAGATTAAGGGCTTTTCTTTCTTTTTTACTTTTTTAAAATTATTTTTTTTTCCAGAATTTAGGTAACAACAATGACTAGGAACAGTTTCTGCTGATCTGACTCAACAGCATCTGCTTCACTTAAAACACTGAGAGATTATTGAAATAAGACAGGTGTCCAGGTTTTGTTGAGGTAAATATTTTAATCTGTTTTCCTGAGAAGGAATGACAATAAGAGGAAAATTGGCTTAGTTTAAGGGAAATAGCACAACTCAAAACAAACAAACAAAACACAGAAAAGGAAGGAATGTGGTTTTGAGATCAGTTTTAAACTGTCCTTTTTGAGCAGATTGGAAGGTCAATGTTTTGGACATGTACTTAAAAGAATAACATTTTTGGAAAGAAAGAAAGGAAAAGAAAGAAGGAAACCTGCACCTGGGTGCAGAAATGGGGTTTTGCTGCACTGGGGGAAAGGACAGCAATGCATTGGAGGAGTGGAAGGGAATTTCTCTCTCTCCAGGCTCTTTTCAAAACACAACATATACAGGCTACATCAGCATGTGCTTAAAACACTAGAGGGGCATACATTTTTGACAGAAGTCTTGTTATTTTACCTGTCATTCTGATTTATGCTGCTTAGAAAACACGGAGCTGCAGTTGGAAGAAAAGAGAAAAGCCATATGGCAGACTGCTGCCAAACAAACAAACACATATAATATAGATGCCAAACAGCTTTTGTACAAACAAAAAAGCATCAGAAAACCAAACTCATCCCTCTTTGATATCTCTACACACTTTCAAGAATGAGTATTTACCTGGCTTTTCACCTTCCTTTAATCCTTCTGAAGAGACTCATTCTATTATAACATGTGCTCAAGGTATTTTCTAATGCATTCAGGTTTTAGTAAGATCACTATTTACAGAGATAAATATGGCTAAACCTGTGAATAGCTCTGGAACTGGCATTAATTTTAAGTGTTATCACTGTATTTTACATAGCTGAAATATCGTGAGATGGAAAGCAGCTGGCTGGGCAGGGACTGTCATACCTCAGAAATGGTCCTTATAAAGTACTCCTGTCAATTGGGACTAAAACCCATATCTTGCTCATGCAGTGCCTGCTATTACCTCAGCCCTATGATGGCAACCTTTGGAGCAAGTGTTACTCAGGCAAGCAGGACTTTGCTTATTTTGGGTCTGCTGGGTGGTGGGTGTGTGAAGGCTCCTCAGAAATCTGTGATTATTCTAAGTGTTATATATTTAAAGGAGGTAACTGTCATATAATTTTAAAAGCCCTAGAGAAACACCACTGTACCTTTTGTAGAAGTAAATTAGGAAAGAAATAAAATTCTCTCTATAGCTTTTATTAAAGAGTGAAAACGCGTTTTGTCTATTGTGGAAGCATTTAACCTAATCCAGGCTGCTGAACAGCCGCAGCTGGTATTTGTGTGTGCATATAAGCGAGCACTCACACACATGCACACGCACGCAGACATGCTGCCAAGCACTACAGGCAGCACTGGAGCAGCATGCTGAAATTGGACTAGGAGCATCCAGAGGAAAAGTGGCTAGATGAGGAGACTAGGACAGCCAGGACAGATCAGCTCCCCTTGTATACCAGAGCTCTCAGCCTTAGCCCTTCCAGCCAGGAAGGCCTGAACTTGGCTATACGCGTTTTTATTTCTGTCTATATACCATCTACTACAAAAAGGGGCTCTGATGAGTTATCTGTATGTTCATCCATGATAAAATGAGTAACTTAATGGGAATTTACCATGGATGCGGTAGGTCTTATTCCACACAGGAGAACTTCCATCAATTGATTGTGTTCATCACATCCTCCCTTATTCATCTTAATCCCTACATTTAATTTTATTTGGGTTGTGCAGTTCCCTTGAGGAGCTGTGCTTGATCTGAGTGCAGTCAGACTCAGTCAAGTTTCTTGACATGTCAAGAGGAGAGAAAGAACACACTGAGGCTAAGGCTCAATCCAAAGTGGAAAGGACAGAAGTGAGAAAAATTAAAAGAAATCAAGATGTGAAAACCAAAGTTTTCATATCCTGAGAGTTAGCATTATAAAATATTAGATAGCTATGCCTGGTTTAGGAAGTAAAACAGACAGGAACAAGCTCTTTCTCGTTGAGGGATGTGAGGTAGCCCTACCTGCTCCCATACTGCTGTGTTTTCTTCTCCCAGGGAGTGGATGTCCTTGCTCATCTAGCCAAACGATGGCTCAACGCTGCTTCTGGACCAAGAATGGATGTTGCATGCAGAGTGATGATTGGTATGAACCTAAAACATACCAGGGAGTACATTAATGTGTAAACATTCATGGGTGGTGTTTGAGGTCAGGCCAGGGCCCTGTTTGGTTTGCTAGCATTGATATAGCTTGCTGGCACCATTTGCTGGCCTTCCTTCCTATCCTGGACCAGCTGAGATTGGGATGATACGCTGAAACTCTCTCAAGTTTGTGAAGGGGGAGCATTGCCACAAGTCACCGAATGCTGCTTGCGCTGTATAAAATCTCCCATTTTATTACAAGATGTTTACATACTTCTACATCGAACTGACCTGTGGGTTGGTCCATTTACTGAACACACATTCCTCATGTGCCTAACAGATGTTTTTTTCAACCTGTTGGCTCTCATGCTCACAACAGGGTGTTCTGCGCTGTTGCCCCACTCATCCACAATCACTTCTTCAGCCTGAGGAGCAGTTTACATTTTTGCTAACGGACAATTCACTATTCCCACAGTTTCCAACCTGTAGGCTATACACTTTTATTTTGTGAAGTCTCTGTGCTTATGGGGTGTAGTAAGGAAAGATTGCTGGATGGGAATTTCAGATCCATCTTTGAAATTTGTCACTTTTGTAAGTTCAGTTCAAATTTTTATTATTACTCTAATACAGCTTTTTGTGATATAATTTGCCTTAGCTTCAATTTAGAGTAGAGGGACATTAGACCAGTAAAATTCTGAAGGAACAAAAACCCCCATCTAGTCTTTTTCTTCATCATTTTTTGTAAGTGAGGTAGTTAGCAGGGATTTAGAGTAGGTAATTTTACTCTTGACAATAAATTGGCAATCATTTGTGATGAGGCAAATAGACATTCAAACTGGGCAGAGAACAGCTGAAGTAGAACCTTGAGAGATTATAAAAGAAACCTGCTGATGTGCAGGTTTCTGACTTTCTGGCGTCAGCATTAAGCGACACTATTCAGGTTAAACAAACCTTTTTCTGAGTGAAATAAAGCTTTGCTTCCAAATGCCTTTTTGTAGCCAGTGAGTAAGACGTGAGAATTTGAATAGACAGATATAAAACTACTTGGTTAATAAGCATGCTCAAATATTAACCACCCCCTGGCCCCTCAAGTTCAGCTGGTTGCAGCTCTCAATCAATCTATAATATGGTTATGAAAGCACAAAGGACAGGGTTTATAGACCAGGCACACATTATTGTTGTATGTAAAGAGGGGGTAAGCAGCCTTATGAAGCACTGATTACAACTGACCCTCCGGGATCTGGAATCCAAACATGGGTGGTCACAGGTGGTAACAATGTGTGCTCTGCAACATAGTCACATGAGGCCAAGCAGTGTCTTGGAGTGTTGTCTTAGCTTTCAGACAACAGAGCAGGAATGACTTTAAACAATACAGTATAAATAATTTCTTAAGCCATAGAGATCTTGATATCCCCACAACTCTGATGGAAATCCCCTTGCAGGACCTTCAATGCCCACTCTTCTTTGATTTTTTGTCACCAAACCTCAGGAATGTCCCAGAATTAAAAACTCTGATACTGTACACCTTCTTAGCCTCTCTGTTGTCCCTGTTAGGCACAAGATCCCTCTCTGCTACTCTCCCATGGAATGGGAATGCTCAGTCCCAGCTGCCCATGGGCTCACCAGCAGAACTGGCTTCCCTCAGATGCTCCGTGCTCTCATCCCACAGCAGATTTTCACTTTGGAAGTTACCATAGAGCTACACTTTCTCTGTTCAGAGGTACATGATGCAGAGAGCCAATGTATTCAGCACACTGTGCAACAGACTTTAGAAGCTCAACAATTTTTAATTTCAGCACAGTTGCCTTTATTGATGATGCATTTACCCTCAGTCACTCCAGGCAAGTCTATTAATACACTGATAACGCTTAATCCTTGACCTGTTCATAGACAGATAAGCAGGCTGTTACCAGGTCTAGTCTGCTTAACACAGTAGCATAAATTCTAGCACAATACAAGAAATTCCTAGGATCTGAGCAGTTTATATAATCCCAATGGAATTAACAAATATGCTTCAAGATACTCTTTGTGTTGCAGCAGATTAATTTATTTTTATTAGTGTATCACCACTTTGAATGTTATAATTGCATCCTAACACCAGGAAAATGTTGTGATCCTTGCTCCAAAGTTCTTGAAATGTTTTGTTAGCCACAAGGCTATTACTGATATTAAAGAACTAAGAAAGTAAGGGAGACAATATGAACTTGGTGAAGGGGAAGGTTACACCTACAAGACTGCCTGTTTTTTCCAGGGGCATGCCGTGTGTGAACTTCAAAGGGAAAGGGTTTTGGATAAGGAAAGAGTGATGGGAGTTTTCCAAGAGAAGTGCCCTTGAACACCCTAGGCACTTTGTTTTCAGTAGACGTTTACATGTTCCAGCTATTTTAGGCAATGCTGAAGGACTTGCCAGCTTCTCTAGACCACGAATTGGCATGAGAGACAGGCAGTACCATTCCTCATCTTGGTACTTTACCCTCCACTGTTCCTGCAGGTGCCCTTGGGACAGCAATCCTCACTGCCTTCCCACCCTGAGATCACACTCTCAATTAGCCTTTTCACTGACAGAAAGCAGATGACAGGGTCTTTCATGCAAAGCCGATCAGGGCATCTGTGGTAGTGGTATAGCTTCTTGCACTGTGCTGGGCCTGTGTCCGCTGCAGTCTTCCTATGCAAAGCTGTAGATGAGGAACTATATGCTATTTTAAATGCTTCACTTACAAATTTCCTCTGCATCTCACTTTTGTGCTATGAATTCTGGCTACTGCTCAGTGCTAACTTACAGTTCATGCCTATATTTTGAAGAGGGATAGAGGTGATCAACACTCTTTGTTCATGATCTTTATAAAAATTCAAATGACTGCTTTACCAAAATGGTTTTGGAAATAATGGAGTTGGTTTGGGGAAGGGTGGAAAAGGGAAGCTATTATTAAAAGTCTGATAGGCAAATTGAAGAGAGGATATTTTGGGAAAGTCAGGAGAAAATAGTTATTAGAGCAGATACATTTTTCTGGATCTTCTCACTGAATTTGTGGTTTCTGAAATGGAGTCTGCTAATGACATGAAAGAAAGGCAGGAAGAGAAGGAATTTCTGACTAATCCTAGAGCTGAATGTGGATATGTTGTCCTTCTGTAATGAAACTCATCTCCTTCCCTCCCCGCTTCCCTCCTTCTCTCCCCTCTCTTGCTCTCCCTCCATCCTGAGTACTGGTACCACCATACTTCTTGCAACTCTGCAAATTCTTGTCCAGCCACAGTTTCAAATTAGACCAAATCAGACAATGACACAGTAATGTTAAAACAACAGCCTTTGAATTTTGGCTGACCTGATTAAAACAAAACAGTTTAAAAAGTACTTTAAAAGCATTAGTGGATTCAGCCTAGCCAACAACACAACAAATAGCATTTGTATTTAATTAGTTCCTCTCTCTCTGTCTTTTTTTTTTTTAAAAAAAAAAGTCTTTTGCATTGAAATCGTTGTTAATTTAAGCAGGAAAATCACCAGCTATGTCTGTGTAATTTGCATCAATTAGTCACCCAGAAGGTGTAAATCTATTTTGATCATACAAAAAAGCAATAGCCTAAGGGTCTCTCTAAAGGGGGACTAATATGCAGCCATAATACATTGCTAAAAATACCTCAAAGGTGAGCATATCTGCATAGGCTATAGAGAACTCCTGCTCCCTCAGGAGAAAAGTAAAGGTATCTTAATAAGTAAATCTGTGTGGGGTTTTTTTTGAAAGTGTTTCATTGGTTATTTCAGCAGCAACCTAAGATGCATTTAAATATGAGGATATTCTTGCCTAAAATATGAAAGGGATAAGGACAGGAAGAAGATGCGTGGTAATCAGCTATAAGCAAACACTACAGCTGACATTTTTTTTTCTGCTGAGCATTTCCCCAGTTATAGCTGAAGACATTATTCTGATAAAGACTCACTAGTTGCTACTCAAAGTAAATTTCAGGACTGTGAGAGGTAACAGAGTTTACCCTAGCTTTTTGCCATCCTTTGCCCTTTATTTCTAAATAAAGTCAAGTGCCATGGGTGGATCAGTCCTGTAAACACTTGCCCCATCCTTGTGCCCATTTGCCAAAGGCAGGAGTGATGGTGTAGACTATTTTTACACATTGCTTTAAGAAACCAACAACATCAGCCAGAAAACCACAAGCAGTGACATATCTGAGGGTAGACGGAGTTCATCCCCTGCTATTTGGGCTCTGTAGTGTTTATGTGTTTCTCACAGATCTCAAACAACCAAGTTTACTCATTTTTTGCTTACAATCCTACTATGGGCAAAGCCGTGCTTACCTTTCCAGTTTGTTAACTTCTTCTGAATGCATGAATTCACAGTTATAGATTGGTACCTGCAAGAACAGCAGTGAAGAACAGAGATGCTGTTCTGGGAATCCGAGTGGTCACCTGCTGCTACCAAGATTTAGAAGACTGTTACATGCCAGCATTAAATGAT
>WEIS01091277.1:0-12169 GCA_013389965.1 Todus mexicanus
GCCAAAGGGCACTGCCCCTTCCCCAGCTCTGGGACCGCTTCCTCAACCTCATTCCTGCTGTACGAACAAAAGGTTTCTTTCTGGTTGTAGAAGCCAAGAAATCCTTACAAAGAAGGACTGCAAAGTGCTGGGAAGGAATTTGCTCCACAGAGTTTGGGAGAGCCAGAGCAGTACTAGTTACCGAGGGCTTCAGTCCCATCAGGGCACTCTCAAGCACAACCCCTCACGTGCTCTGCAGGAGGCTGATGAGACCTCTGGGAAATGTCAGTTGTCCCAATGGATTTCCCTCCTTTTGGACACCAGCGAGCACCTTTCCAGTGCAGTCTTTTTCCAGTCTCGCAAAGGGCTCCATGCCAAACCTCTAAGGACAAAAGATCTCAGATCTCTGGCACTGTAGACTGACACTGTGGCACCAGTAGCCCCAGCACCACCAGCCAGCTGCCATCGGTGTCTTCCTACAGCTTCCCACCACTTCAGGCAGCAGTCGCTCCAGCCCCCTGGGTCCAAGCTGATAATTTTAGCCAGTGTTTAATTCAGAGTGACATATTGAGACAACATTCCCAAAAGGACAGTTTGTGTTGATTAGATCTTACGATTTTATAGATATAGATTTAGCATAGATTATCCTTTGTGTATTGCTAGGGTTATTAGATTTTTAATTCTCTGAGTGTCTTTGTTCTCTCATTTAGCAAAGAAAAGAAGCAGCCATATGTGAGTTTTGTTACATTGTACTTCAGTCGCTGAAATGCTTTTACTGAAGAATAAAACGTCTGTTTCTGCTGGAATAAAACGTCATGTTCCAACTAATCTAAGTCATATAATGCAGAGTTAGCCCATTTTTGTATTATACCCTCGAAGTGAGAAGGACATTGGGTGCACAGCCGCAAACTGGTTAAGGCTGGTACTCATCCCTGATGTTTCACAGATTCATAGAATAGTCTGGGTTGGAAGGGACATTAAAGATCATCTCNGGCAGGGTCACTAAAATTATTATGGGAGTGGAGCATTTACCCTGTAAGGATAGGCTGAGGGAGCTGGGTCTCTCTAGCTTGGAGAAGAGGAGACTGAGGAGTGACCTCAATAATGTCTATAAATATGTAAAGGGTGGGTGTCAGGAGGACAGAGCCAGGCTCTTCTCAGTGATGTCCAATAGTAGGACAAGGCGCAATGGTGCAAGCTGGAGCATAGGAGATTCCACCTAAACATAAGAAAAAACTTTTTCACCTTGAAGATGATGGAGCCCTGGAACAGGCTGCCCAGAGAGGCTGTGGAGTCTCCTTCCCTGGAGACATTCAAAACCCGCCCGGATGCGTTCCTGTGTGAGCTCATCTAGGGGATCCTGCTCTAGCAGGGGGGTTGGACTCAGATGATCTTTCGAGGTTCCTTCCAACCCCTAACATTCTGTGATGCTGTGACTCTCCAATTCAGTGATTCTGTGTGTCTCCCAGCTACTTTCTCCCAGTTTAGTGGTGCTCAGTGAGGTGGCACAACCTGCAGACTCCCTGCATGCACCCAACACACTCGTCCAGCTCTCATCTGGGCAGAAATCAAGTGATTTAAACTCAACTCCTCTTTTCCAATATAACTCATAGCCATGTAGTGATTTTTTAAATAAATAAATAAATGAAAATCGAGTGTTTCTGTTAATTGGGAGAAAACAGAGCAGGCCTGTGGGGCCTTTCCTTAATTTACTCCCTGAACAATGTTCACTGATCAGGATTAGAGATTCAATTAAGTACCTTAGGGTGGTAATTCACAAAGACAAAATACGGAGTTTGCTGATAATTTGTCTTTCCTTCTATCCCAGAACGCTCCTGCTGAGCAACACGGGCTCTGTCTCTAATTGGCAACATTAATACAATTAAGATGGTAATTTTGCCCCGATTTGCTTCTGTATTACAAAGTATCTCACTTCACGTCCCTCAACACATTTTACTCTGTTAAACTCTATCATTATTTCTTTCCTTTGAGCTAAGAGGCAAGCCAAAGCCTTGCCTTCAGACATTGCGGCCTCCTCCAGAGCAGAGGGCTTGCACTCATCCTGCCTGCTAAATTTTCACAAAGTATAAGATGTAGGGGCCTGGGAAGGGGCAAATGGAGGTGATTGTTTATTTGGATTCAAACAAGGCGTTAATGAAAGTCTCACAAAAACACTGGGTGCGTGTCAGTAATTAGGACGAAACCAGAAAAATAATTACAATGTCGAAACACCACGCACATCTACCTTCCCCCCAACCACTTCTCAGTCCTCCAGCAAAGCAATCCTCAAGGATCCTAGTCCCTTCTCTTCTCACAAAGCAGTCCCGGGATCTATCCCCCCCCACTGACTCAACTCTTCTCATTGATGATGGGATGAAGTGTTGATGGTATGGTGGGGGACAAGATGGCCCAACAAGGAGGGCTGAAGGGTAAGAAGGATAGTCTATCCCTAGATAGTTTCAACAAAGAGAAGACCACTGGTTGCAGGAGTAGGAGACAGGCGAGTTCATGGTTTAAAGGAGAAACAAGATACAAGCGAGGAACAAACATGGGCACTGAGACTATAGAGTAATGAAAAAGGATTCACGCCTGGGAGGGTCCCCTTGCAGCGAGGGCATACAGGTACCTCTCCCACCAGCCCTAACCAAGGTGGTTGCATCAAGATCATTCTTGGTACCTGGTTTAGGCTAACTCCCAGCCATGTCCAGGAGCAGTTTGAGAGAGATCTCATTCCTTCAGGGTGGAATGGCTTAATAATGCTAATAAATCAACCACTCCACTATATTAATAGTGACTTTCCAATACTTGAAGGGGAGCTACAAGAAGGCTGGAGAAGGCCTGTTTACAAAGGCCTGTAGTGACAGGACGAGGGGCGCTGGTTTTAGATTAGAGTAGATTTAGATTGGATGTTAGGAAGAAGTTCTTTACCATGAGAGTAGCGAAACACTGGAACAGGTTGCCCAGGGAGGTAACTGAGGTCCCATCCCTGGATATATTCAAAGTGAGGCTTGACAGGGCTCTGAGAAACCTGCTCTAGTTGAGGATGTCCCCACTTGCTTCAAGGAGGTTGGGCTAGATGACCTCTGGAGGTCCCTTCCAACCAAAAGCATTCTATGATTCTGTGATTCTGTGCCAGCATACAGGCCTGATCACAGGCACTCCTGAATTCCCACTACAGAGGTAACAAGTGTCTGGGACAGTGTTTAGTGCAGTGGTTGATGTGGGGAGGTTTTTCAGATGAGAAGCTTTTGATGTGACTTGTGAATCTGATTCTGGGCTGTTCAGAGTCACTCAGCAAAAACTGGCAAAGAACTTCTTCATCTTCTTAAAAATATATGGATGCACTATTTTTATGCCCTGGTAAGGCAATGACTGATGGGTCTGATTTCTCTTCCCCCTCCCACTCAAGAGAGCAATCTGTATGATGGCACGGGTAGGTTTGAACACTACCCACTCACGCAGCCTGTGGAACAGGCAGAACATGCTGTGTTGCTCTGGGCTTTGCATTCGCAAAACTCCTCCTTTGTGAGAGGAAGCCGTTGAATTTGCTTTTCCTCCTGCCCAGTTAGAACAGAGATTTTCTGGAAGCCAAACAAAGGCAATGAAGATTGTCTGGGAAGATAAAGAAGGAACAGTCTGAACAAGCAGGAAACTGAGGGGGGAATGAGACATAAATGTGGCAAGCAAACAGAGTAATTTCTACTTCATGCCTTGCAGAAAGGAGAAAGAGTCTGAGGGGCTGCGAAAGTCCTTGTTCACAGACAGTGCTTCGGGAACTGTGGAGGCTCTCTACCAGATCTGGGATAAGAAGTTTCAATCCAAAGTCCCCAGATTTGGTTCCCTCTACCAGCCAGCCATTGCTGAAATCCAATGACGGGAAATTACCACAGCCCGTTCACAGACGGGGAAGCAAGACATGCAGAGAGTTTGTCCAAAGCCCCACACTCCTTGTGGAGAAAGGTCCTGAACCCTGGCCAGCTGGGGCCCTCCTCTAGCACCTACTCCCCTGCCTCCCAGCCCTACAGTTAGCAGCAGAGTTGCAGGAAGGAACATGATTTAATCTCTTCCTACCTTAAAGCTTTCTGATTGACGGACTAACACCAAGGTGGTTGAGAGCAACCTGTGGGCTGAAGTATCTTGGCATTAGAAGAGACAAATCACAACTCTCAGTGCACAGAGTCCAGCAGCAGGGCAGTCCTTGTGAGTCAGAGCGCCTGTGGGCTGGGAGCCACCACCCTGACACATGCCTGTCGTTAAACTGGGCTCTGGCTGCTCATACTGGAAAACTGGGCTGTTCTGTCCTCACACATATGAAAATGCTTTCACTGGGGGTGTCCAGAATGCTCCTGAAGATTATGAGCTGCCGACTCAGAAATTGTGAGGGAGAGGGTAAGTCAGGGAGGTAGCTGGGCCTCAGCAGGCTCTGCTGATCTTGGCTTCTGTGGTCTCTACTGCCTCCCTCCCTCACACAGATTAATGAGCATTTCCCAAATAATGAGCACCTCAGTGTCTCTCAGAATAAGGGACAGAAACTTTCCTGAGGATCTAGAGTCATAGCCTGACTCTTTGAGCTCTATCATAGCATGATACAACTAAGCTGGAGGAAAAAAACCTTGCAGATTTCTGTGCTCGCACCATGAACGTGGGTGGCCTGCTCCCAGTACATCACCAGAATCACAGGACAAGCAGATATTGCCCTGGGTGCGGTTTTCTCCTCCAAGATGAGGTCAGGCTGAAGACTTTGAGCGTCATTTCCAACCTCCTGGGTACTCCAACTGCCCTGAGGTCCTTCCTGCTCCCTGGGGAATGTCTGAGTTTAAATCAAAGCATTTTTCCAAAATTCTAAGTCCAAAACCCAAACTGATAGTTAAAGACATGAAGTGCCTCTCTCTATAAAAAAGTGTGTCTTGTGCCTGCTTCAGATTGGTCCCATTCTCAGCTCCACCTGCTCTGGGTCTTGTTTCTCTACTGCCTGATGGATTTCAGAGCATTTAATGAGTAAATGCTTAGGTCCACAAAAAGTGAACACGTCACACCACCCTCCCTGGAAAGCTGCCTGGACAGAGTAACTTGACTCTGCTCAATGTACATTTCTGTGCTCTGAACTGAGGATTAAGCACAAGACTCAGGTGGCAGCTCTAGGACGAGTAGCAGAATTTAGTCTCTCTGTTCCCTGCTCATGCAGCCCCATCTGTCTGTTCGACACATGGAGCTCAGATCCCAAGGATTTCTCAGTCTTTGGCCCAGAATAGAGTTCCCGTCTTGTAGGACAGCCCTGTCTGTAGGACACTATCTTTGACTTTTCTCCTCTGCAATGGAAGATCTCACTCTACCAACCCTGCCCCACCTTCCAGCGCGAAGAGACAGAGCGGGGAACCCAGGATGGAGGAGGTGTGGGGATGCAGAGATGACAAGGGCCAGGTAGGAAGCAGCAGGGATGAGACATCAGCAATTCTCATCACTATGGGCTATTCCTCAGCCAAGGGCCAGCTCACAAGCTGGAGGGGACGGGATGTGCAGTTCCAGCTGCAAACGAGTGATCACGTTTAATGCTCTGACACCAGGAACCAGGATGCTTTAGGGATGTTGTTGAGCTGGATCATATTTTACTTTGCTTGGTGGCAGGGCAAAGGCGCACGCACAAGCAAAGCTCCATGCACAGGCTCTCCCAGATCATCTGTGTCACTGGGAGGTGTGATCACAGAGCAGCCTCAGCCCCATTAACCCCCCTAGTTAATAACTGCAGTGTTAATCCCCACCCAACCCCCCAGTTAACTGCCTCCCATCATGCAATTGGGACAGAAAATGAGATCTTACAGATAACATAACCTGAATGATGATACACTTAACCAATGCCTAACAGTCACATGCAGCAGGTGGTGAATACGGCCTTGTCCACACATAAGGATGCTGAGACTCGGAGTGACCATGCCATTTTCCAGAGGATATGTCAAACAAATACACCCATGCAGAACAGGAACATTGGAGAGATCAGCACTGCTCCATGGCTGGACATCTCTGTAGAGGCCAGAGCACCAGAGTGACTTCAGACAAGGATGAAGTTAGTTACCCTTGGTTACTCAGCCCTCTCCTGTCACTGTAACTGTTCATCAAGCAATGTTTGTGGTCTAGGACATGCAGCAGGCAGTATAGAAGGGCACGCTGGATCTCATGTTGATGGGCACCAGCACCATGGCATCACCAGTCCCTCTTCAAATCTTGTGCTGCCCTAAAGCACTTCAGGGAGGGAGCCCAGCCAAAGGTAAATGCCACCTTCAGAGAAGCACAGCCTTGAAAGCACAGTGCTTTTGCTGGTAAAGGAAGCAAAGAGGTTTCAAGGAAGTTTTCTCCCATCCTCCAGCACTGAAAATCCCAGAGAGATGTTGAAGGGAAGAGTATAATCCTTCATCTAGAAAAGCCAGGCTCCCTCACTTGATGCTGGCACAGATGATGACCCAGAGCAAGAAAAAATCACCCCAAAGCAAAGTTCAGTAGGTAGTATAAATGAAGTAAATGAAGAAACAGCATTGGTTTACCCATTCCTTTATTTTCTCTAGACATTTTGTGCCTTCCTACATCCCAGGTCAAAAATGTTGAATAAAAGTGGAAGCACACACACCAATAGTCTATTTTCTGAAAAATGAATCACAGAATGTTTTGGCTGGGAAGGCATTTAAAGCTCATCTCATCCAACCCCCTGCAGGGAGCAGGGCAATCTGCAACTAGAGCAGGTTGCTCAGAGCCCCCAACAACCTCCCCTGCAATGGGGACAGGGATGGGGCAGAAACCACCTCTCAGGGCAACCTGGGCCAGGCTCTCCCCACCCTCAGCACCAACAATTTCTTTCTTCTCTCCAGTCTGAATCTCCCTCTTTTAGTTTCAAACCATCCCCCCTTGTCCTGTCCCAACAGTTGTTGTGGTTTAAGAGTTAAAAGGAGAACAGGTAGTGACCCCAAGAGCCTGTGGGGTCAGGGGGTCATGTATTCCCTTCCTTTTCCTGCCTTCCCCTATTTAAAGGGGACAGGCCCTTTTCCCTTCCATCGTGCTGGTGCTGCTGGACCTCATCCCAGTCGTGGTGGGGCCGCATCCACATGTTGTGGGGAAAATCCATCGCCATCTGAAATCAGGTTTTGTATCTCTCTCTCTCTATATATATATATCCCTTCCCTCAACCCTTCTGTGCATCCCTTTTTCCCTTAATATCTTTTGTTCTCTATTAAAATTACATTCTTAACTTCCAATTCCGTGCAAGCCCCTTTTGTTTACCCGTTGCTCCCTCTGCCTATCTTTTCCCTGAGGGGGGAGAAAGAGGGGGAGAGAGAGGCAAAACAAATCTGCCCCGTGGGGTTTGGCCCTGTTACCCCTAAATGTAGACAACAGTCTGTCCTCATCTTCCTGCCAGGCCCCTTGAAGCCCTGCAAGGCCCCCAGAAGGTCTGCGCGGAGCCTTCTCTTCTCCAGGCTGAACCCCCCCAGCTCTCCCAGCCTGGCCTCCCAGCAGAGGGGTTCCAGCCCTCCCAGCATTGCTGGGGCCTCCTCTGGCCCTGCTCCACCAGGTCCCTGTCTCTGCTGGGCTGAGGCCTCCAGAGCTGGACCCCTGGGAGATGAGCTGCTGTCCCAAGGTGTCCCCCCTGCTCAGGAGAGGGTGACCCGCAGCTCTGGCTGGAAGATGGCCCAGGACACCTGGGCTGGGAACACACAGGAGGGTGAATGGGGGGAGGCCTTTCCAGGCCCCGCCGCCTGGCTCTGAGCCTCCATTTGGGCTCCACACAGCAGCTGATGTTCCAGTGCCTTGTGAAGAAAATCAGCACTTTATGCCCCCAAAAGTCATGTCTGCCTGCACACACACAACCCAACCTTCACCCCTGCGCCAGCCCAACCTGCAGCTTGGCCCAGCCCCAGTCGCTGCCTCATCCCTCCCCAGGCTCCAGCCCCAAGGCTGACCCCACAGCCACCAGCTACTTGCCTCCTCACCCTGGTCTGAGCCACGAGCCCCTGCCCACCACAGTTGGATGCAACACAAACTGCTCTTTGCTCACACTCAGATCTTTGCTGCTTGCAAAGAAGCCTTGTGTGGTTTGAATTCACTGGTAATAAACTGTTTAATCCACATCAGTGATGTCTGTGCTGCAGTTCTGAAGTCACAGAGGCCACTGGGAACGTTCCTTGCAGACCTGGATTTCTCCTTTTCAAGCAGTTTCCTCCCGGTCAGTGCGGTTGTGGTTTTTGGCCTTTACCTCCTGGTCCCTGTTGACTTCCCCTTCTCTAGCAGCATTATGATCTGATGAGCTCCTGTAGCTGCTGTGCTGGATCCCTGCTCTGCCAACTCCTGCCAACCCTCCTCCTGCCCCTGCCAACATTTGTAACATGCTTTATTCTGCTCCTGCTCATGTTTGTAACATGCTTTATTCTGCCTCTGCTAACATTTGTCACGTGCTTTATTCCACTCTCTGCCATGGAACCTTTGAACCTTTGGCCTTTGTGTGACAAGGGCTTCAAATCCACTTCAGAAGGTGACTCTCCAGCAGAAGACAGCCGTAGCTGAAGGGCAGATGGTATTTCTTACATGTGCACGTGCATCATCTCCAAGGGCTGTGTGATTTCTGGCATGACAGCCTTGATTCTCAATTGTTTCCTTAAGAGAGATTCCATTTGGAAATGTGATTTCTAATTTTAAAAAGAAAAGTGAAAAACATTCCAGGAGCCTGCCAACTGGGGCAGAGGCAGATCCGCCTAACCACCGACGAGCCAGCTGTTTGCTGAGGGCAAATAAGCTTTCAGGGGTTGTTTACAGACACTCACACATAGGCAAATTCATGGGGCTTACCTTTCCAGCATGGAGCAAAAAATCCGCATGACTATTGAAGTCCCATGACGGTAGATATTGAACAGGCTTTTTAAAAAGCACTAATAGTTATCACACTTACTCTCAAGGCCCTGGTCCACATACAGGTTCACATCATTTGCAATAAGCATGCAATCCAAAACATTGAGGTACACCAATGCAGAAGCTGCTGGCTGCTTGAAATCCATTTACCCAATTTATATCAGTTTAGTACCCCAGAAGAGTAAACTGCACGGATCTGAGCAGTTTTACACTAACATTTGAGTCACAGCAGAGTCTTTACCATCTGATCTTAACTTTTTGCACGGCTTGAACTGCTACAAGAGGAGTAGGGATGAGACATGCTACATCATTTAACTTCAAAAATGGTAATACAGAAGGATGAGGATGCCAATTCAGAGCCAAGTAAAAGGTGCAGGTAAAAGAGTGAAATATTTGCAGATGAGCAGCACTGTTTAAAGACATCATAAATCTGTTCAAAGTAAATAGATATTACTATTAAAAAGGATGCTGAAAGAGCACACACACAAACGAGAAGTCTGCTTAGTTGAAGAACAGAGTAAAGGAGGCTCTTAGAAAGAAAAAACAAATCCTTCAGTAGCGGAGTTCATGCCTCTATGAGGAAAACATGAATGATCACGAAATTCAGCCAGTTAGATGTAAAATCAGTAAAAGAAGGCAAAAGATGTCTCGAAAAAGAACTTGCTAAAGGCATAAAACCCACCAATAAAACCATTTTCCAATAAATCACATGCACGGAGTCTGCCAATCAGTTGGTTTAATTAAGTGTGATGAAAGTAGCAAAGGGTCACTCAGGGAAGACACATTCCTGTAAGAAAAAATGTGTTGATTATTTGCATTGTTGTTTATTTATTTTGTTGAGGCTCAAGGCTGTGGGTACAACCTGGCATTCGTTTATTAGATATGAGTTTGAGAACTTTTTAAACCTAATTTGTCAATGGTACGGATTCAATAATCAAAACCAATTTACCAGAACTACGTGATGCTAACTTAAAAGTTTTGAAAGATCTCAAATACAAAATTTCTGGTCAGTTCCTGACATGCACAATCCAACATTAAAATTAACTTCACTAGCAAAAGAATGATAAGATGTAATATCATCATGTTAAAAAAGGTTACAGAGTTTATCTGGGAAAAGACAGACCAGTATGTCTGATTTTTTAATCAAGAAGCTGATGGAAAATGAAAAGATAGAGGCATACTCAGATCGATATTACACACTGGGGAGGAAACCGCACAGCTTCCCTAATGTGAAGTTGTGCCTTCCAGATATACCAGAGCTCTCTGAAATAGTCTCAGTCTCTGAACTGGTGATCCAGTCAAGGTAACACATCTGGACTCCTAAAGCAGTCCTTTGGGAAGGTTCCTCACAGAAAACTCTTACAAAAATTAACCTGCCCCGAGGTGAGAAGGAAGGTCTGCCTCGGGTTTAGCAAGAGGTTAAAGAGCAAGAAATAAACCTACAAATAAATGGAACATGTTCATGATGGGACATCACTGGTAGGATCCCACAAGAATCTGTGCTGGGGTAATATGAATACAGGTTTTTGACAAGTGCAAAGGGGTTTCATGACTGGCAGGTGAAATGCACCATCAGCAAATGCGAAGTATGTCTATGAGAGGCAAAAAAACATGCTAAAATCAAGGAACTCCAACTGTTATCCCCCCCCCAAAACAAACTTTAATGTCATCATCTCTTTGGGAAATTGTTGCTTCAGGTATTCACTGAAAGCATCATCTCAATTTTGGTCAAACAAAATGTTTGTGTCCCCTTTACAGTCCAGTTCAGAATACATGAACATGTGTGCTGGCACATGGGAGGACTGCTCTGAAGGTGGAGATGTAGAACAGGCTCTGGTTACTTCTCTCAGCCATAGTGCTGGCTCCTGATAACTTGAAATGTAAGGTAAACTATGGCCCAAACAGCGAGGACACCTCAACTTGGAAAAGACGTGGTCTATGAACATTTGTGGAAGAGGTGAGAGAGGAGCAGCTCTCAGCTGTTTCTTATAGTATAAGAGGATGGCCACTGAGGGGCTTTTTCCACTCCCTAAATATCTTGCCATTGAGGATGGGTGGCAGCTCCCAGTTAAGATACCTCCATGCATCTGTCTCTACACATGACACATTATTGTCAATCTATTTGCCTCAGCTGAAGTGTCTTGTATCATTTGGGAAGTCCTGGGATGCTGAGACACCTCCATGGTGCAGGGATGCAAAACTCACTATGTGCTTTTGGTTTTTTGGACTTGCCCAATGCACCTGCCAAGCCAACCATGGGGCATGTGCCAGTGATGCCAAGCATGGGATGGGATGGGATGGGATGGGATGGGATGGGATGGGATGGGATGAACTCGTGTTCTAGTGTGCCTGAGGATCTAGCTCTCCTTCACACTGATTTACCTCCCTGGTTACTGGACTTCCTCTGCCCAGAGCATCCTCTCCTTGTACCAGTCTTGATATCTGCAAAAGCAGGAGCTGCTTGCCTGTGCAGCTGTGCTGTGGTTGCTCATGGCAAAGATGCATCGAATTTTCTGCTTTTCTGTCTGCCCTGATGAAAGGAAGCTGGGCTGTGTTTTACTCAAGCAGCAGGAACCGAGACATTACTGCTCGGTGAAACTTTCCATTCCCCACTACTGTCTAATCATTATTTGAAGCTTACTACAGTGATTTGCCTCAATAATATATCACAGAAATGAGTTCCACTGGTTAATTATACATTGTACAAAAGCAGGGATGTAATTCTCACCCCAGGGCAGGATTTTATATCCATTCCTTACTTGCCTTTCGATTGGTGAAGCGTGCCTTCAGCAATCTCAAAACTCATTTAACCACATGGATTAAAACACCACACTGTGACAGAGGAGAAAGATGACAGAACCCCCCAGGTCATACACATGTACATACACATGCCCTCACAAGCAGCAATGTGCTCTAAACCATTGATCAGATTTTAACTGTCATTTGTCCTTGCAAAAGGCTCGTCACTATCCATGCCTCTTCATGGCTCCTGCTCTTTGCAGAGAGCTCTGTTATGTCTTCTTGCAGGCACCATTCCTTCCCAGGCATTTTTAGGACAGGGCAAAGCCACTCAGAGGAGCTGCTTTTGGCTTTCTGGGGCCAGAATAAAAGGCCACCAGGATAACTGATTTCTGTCTACTAAGGAGGATCAGCAGCACAGCCAAGCATAACACCAATCCTTGCATCAGAGTTTGCCCAGGCCTGGGGATAACTCGCAAACAGGCAGAGATGGAGAGTTGATGGGTCATGCTCAGTCACCAAAGAGGAAGGACCATGAACCAGAGACACTATGTTCCTCTCTCTC
>WEIS01091297.1:902-12976 GCA_013389965.1 Todus mexicanus
AAACATTAGGTTAGCTTTGTCTTTGGGGAGATAGAGAGGAAGAGGAAAGGGGGAAAGGCCAAGTGTGAAAGCATGGTATGTTGCAGATATGGTCTTGACCACTGTCTTTAGGATATTCCCCTTCACTGCCTCTGTGCTTGTTATCATTTTCACATTGCAAACCTTTCCACTTGATAAAAACTTCCTTGGATCTGCTCAGGCTCACATCCACCCAACGGTTCTGCCAATCCAGTGCTTTTCCCTTTTTTTAGCTTCACTTCCCTGTATGTTTTTGCCAGTCACTGATTCAATGATTGGCTACTGAGAAAAGGCTGGCATGTTCAACCCCGGTAAACCACCTGGTGGCTTTGTACAAAAATACACACACTGAAGAGATTAACAGTTCATCACCTTATGCCGCAGTGTGAAGAGCTTACTTTAAACCAAGGAGCAGAGAACATAAGTGTCGTGGTGATTAGCCTCTGCTAACCCGACAGCAAATTGTAGACTTGATAAGTGATGTTACTTTTCCACTCCCTATTATATCATACAATTTTAAATCCAATTAAGGTTAGTTGGACTGGAGCAATCATCATAAACCGTGTTTGGTTAGGCAGTGTCCTGCACTAAAATAGTGTTCTGAGCCTAAAAGAGGATATTAATTTTGTTTCTACACTTCTGAATATCTGGTATTTAATTTTGGAGTACTTCTCCCCTCCAATTTTGCCTGAATGATCTCTTTTGAAAATGTCTAGAGCAATGCAGCTTCTGCTGTTGTCTTTGCAACTCTCTTCTGCATATTATAATGTTATATTCTGTATAAGAACCTCTCTCCTAGGCACTTTCTTAGAGATCAGACCTTTTTTCTTTTTCCTGGCCCTCTGTTCACCCACCCAAGCCCTTGTTAAGGTACATTCCAACCCCCTTCTGTACCTTGTGACAGTTCTGCCTCAACAGGAACAACCACAGGGAAATGGTTGTTCCCCTCTCACCAACTCTCTTGAGGCTGTATCTGGAGTACTATGTCCAGTTTTGGGCCAGAAAGATACAAACTGGAGAGAGTTCAGTGACCTAGATGGTGAGGCGGTTGCACAAAGAGAGGCTGAAGGAGATGGATTTTTTCAGCCAGAGAAGGTAAGACTGAGAGAATCTAACTCATTTCTACTACTAATACCACTATTACTAAAGGAAGCATATACCAAAAGAACCAGAGGTAAAGGTCACAATTTACCACAACAGAAAATTCAGTTTAATATAAAGAAAATTTTCCATAAGTGTGCTGAAAGCACTGTAAGAGTGTTTCAGGGGGACTGTGCAATCTGGGAGATTTTCAAAGCTCGGGTGATTAAGGTCCTGAGCAACCTCCTCTAACTTGGTAGTTGGCCCTGCTTGGAGCAGAGAGTTAGACAAGGTGACCCAGAAATGTCCCTTCTGATGTAAATTAATCTCTTATTTTATTATTTTGCATTTTAAGATGTGGCTGTCTATTTTAGTGTTCAGGTAAAAGCTCAAAAACTCTTTTGAAAATGTGGGTCAGACTCAGAAGCCAGTGTCATTTGGGAAATTCTGTCTTGCAGGCTCTTCCATGCCTCAGCTCTTCACTTGTTGCACCATGCACAAAGCTCAGCATTGTAGTGTTCCTCAAATACTTGGAAGGGAGGAATTAAATGCAAATGCTTTCTTTAGAAGTGAATTTCTAGGTAGTAATCCCACACACATACAGTCCTTAGGAAAGTTGAAACAGAATTTATTATTTTATTGTTTGGCTTGCTGACTTTCTGCCTGTCAACATGGCTCCTGTTGATTCCACTGCCTCCCTGAAGACAGAAAACAAAGTTGACTAACGCCTGCCAGGCAGGCAGCTACGGAGCTGTCGTTTGCATTTTCTCAGTGGAAAATTGAAATTTATTGTCAAACTTGAAGTTTTTCATGGCAAAAACTGGTTTTAGGCAGGATAGTCCTTAGCTGGCTCCTAATAAGGACATAGCCTTTTTCCTTTTTTCCATCTCATCCACTTAGACTTAAAATGATTATAGCTCTTGTCATAAACTTACCAGACAACATAACGTAATAGATCTCCTGTCACAGCCAGGTCATCTAGGTTTTCACTTGATAGTATTATTTAATAATTATGGTTAAAGTATGCAGTTAAAGGCTAGTGGAAGCTACTGCTTATTTCAGCTGTGGCCAGAGTTTGCTGTGACTCAAGGAAAGCTATTTAAAATTATAATTTGCAGAATGAGAATACCCTTTTCTACCCAGAAGGAGCAATAACATCTTAGCCTTAAAGGTCTGAGTCAGGTGCAGTTTGCAGCCTTGGCTGTGTCTGCCTGTGTCCTTCTCCTGCCCTCATTTGATGGGAAGGCATCACTCAGCTGGGAAAGATGTTGCAGGTAGGAAGGTAAGGTCAGCTGACGAGAATTTGTTTTGCTGATATTGCTGCTGCCACCCATCAGTTTGGTGCCTGAGGGTTTTGCCCTCAGGACTGCAGGGTCATTTGAATCCTGCTGAAAAAAATGCTTCTTCTCTCTTAAATCCCATGAAACCCAGCTACCGTTTCCCTACATCCTAGACTCTGTTGCTTCATGCCTGATATTGGCATAGTTGATAAGCACTTTCCTACCTGTTGGAAAACTGCCGAGGCAATAGTCTTCCTTCTGCCAACAGGTTCCAGTAGATAGCAATATTAATAATTACAGTCTCAGTTTCTAGGAATCCCCCTCAGTGATGACCTCCTTTAGACTCCAAGAAAGCTGGTGAAGCTCAGACACGATCTTTGATGAGTACCCTGAAAACTCAACTTTGCTTCTCACCTTACTAGAGTAAAGCGTGGAAAAGTTTTCCATGTTAGAGGGAGGTGGTTGAGGAGGTAGGAGTGGGTGTGCTCCCCTTCCAACATTATTCTGCAGAAACCTTTTGGTGTTTCTATTTCCCTCCTCAGATCTGCTTCCTATGGAATCAAGAGGAATGGAGTGGGTCCTGGCACAGTCTGCTTAGACCCCTGTCAGAGTGAAAGGTTTTACCTGGAAGATGAGCATAGCTGGCTGAACAACAGAGCTGTCTAATATTTCAGAGACAAACCTGAGGCTCTAATTGAAATGCATTTGATGGCTGGAGTTCAGCCCCTATTAGGCAAGAATCCACATTGCAAAGTGAACCAGCTTTGCACTTGTTTTGTCCCAGCTGGCATCTCCTGCCTGAGAAAGGCCCACTGCTGTGGTAAAAGGTATTAGAATAATAATAATAAATCCTATCCATAGAAGACTTTGATCAAAGAGCTTTCTCATTTCCTTTCTTTACCTTGTTTACTTTCCTTTCTCTTTCTTTCCCTGTCCCTTCTATTGTCTGATTATTCTAGACAACTGTGTCTGGCAGCCAAGAGGAGTTGATTGCAATTGTAAAAGCATTCATGAGGTTTGTTGGTAGGAGCATAACAGTCTTACATATCCTGGTGTTGGCTGGCAGCAAAGGGAGCATCTAAGCTGATTAAGTACAGCACAGTTTTGGTCTGTGTGTCCTCAGTCCCCTCTAACTGCTGACTTTGTTTTGTCTCCTGGGGTCACTTCAAGACATTCACCTGCCCCTGACAGTCCTCTATCACCACTCCCATCACCTCGCTCCCACCCCTCCAGAGCCCCTGTGTGGGACTTGGAAGATCCATGTCCAAGGCCCTGCTTGACCACAAATTTTTGGTATGCCTTTGGGTTTTTTTGGCCACTGCCATCTGTGTGTCAGCTCACCATCTGTGCAGTGGGGGAGTAATTCTGCTTACTCCATCTTTCTGTGGGCGTATCTTAGGACAAGGTGCTACCTCCAACTCTGAGCTGTGCTCCCCTGGCTCAGCCCAGGAATGGCTCATGCCCCTCACCTCACAGCAGTCTCCCATCTTACTGAGTCCCCTCTGTGGAGATGTGCCCTGAGTGGCTGATCATCACATTGATACAAACAACCCCAGCTCCTGATGGGCTTCATGGCACATATGGAATCGGTGGTGTACAGAAGAGGATGGCATATTTTTTCCTTAGTGTGGAGATACCTCTCTTGCCCTGTTTCAAAACTATTCATCTTGCCCTTCTTCAGAAGTCTGCTCTGTGATCAAGGGAACTTTGTGTCACATTTTACTGATGCCTAGTTGAGGCACCCAGATTGGGATCACTGAAGAGAAAAACCTCCGTTTGTTCTAAAGGCATCCCTCCAAATCTCGTCACAAGCAATCAGACAAGCTTGGCAGAAAGAGCCCTTCCTTTTGTGTTATAAACAGAAAGAAATAATACACCATCTAAGCTCCTAACCTTGCTTAAATCTGTTTATTCTGATGTTTCCCTCAGAGCATGTCATCAACAAAAGATCTGGCAGAGTATTTTTCTCTCTCTAACTATCTTTCTCTCTGTCTGTTTTTAATTATATCAGAATTAGGTGATTGTGGCTGTAAATTAGGTTTACCTGAAGAATATCCACTGTGATGTGCATTTTCATACCTTGGCATAAGCCTTTTGGCTTACTACAACATTAAAGCCTTGAAATTCAGTACTCTAAAGGCAAGATATCAAAAAAATTAATAGTATTTCTGCAACAGCAACTCATCTGCACCTAGATATCTTCTATATTTGAAGGTAATGTATTAACAAAGGTTATAAGATGACATCTTATATATAACAAATAAATCTGGAATAGAAAACAGTTAATGTGTTCTAACTACCCTGGTTAATATTGTGGAGTGAACTTTTTTTTTCACAGAATCACAGAATGGTAGGGGTTGGAAGGGATCTCTGGAGATCATTTAGTGCAACTCCCCTGCCAAAGCAGGCTCACTTAGGGCAGGTTGCACAGGAACACATCCAGGCGGGTTTTGAAAGTCTCCAGAGACTTTGTGTCTGATACTTGAGTGATTCCATACTTGAAGAACAGATCATTGACACAAATAAAAAGAACTATCTCTGATTTCTCTGTGACCCTGTGGCCAGTTGACCCTGTCTGAGTGCCAGGTGCCCACAAAGCCACTCTGTCACTCCCCTCCTCAGCTGGACAGAGGAGAGAAAATATATGAAAGGCTCATGGATCAAGATAAGAACAGGAAAATCACTCACCAATTACTGTCACGGGCAAAACAGACTCAACTCAAGAGAATATATTTATTACCAATTAAAATCAGAGTAGGGTAATAAGAAATAAAACCAAATATTAAGACACCTTCCCCCCAATCCTCCCTCCTTCCTGGGCCCATCTTTACTCCCTGTTTTGTCTACCTCCTCTCCCCCAGCAACACAAGGAGATGGTGAAGGGGGATTATAGTCAGTTCATCACACATCTCTGCCACTCTTTCCTTCTCACACTCTTCTCCTGCTCCAGCATGGGGTGCCCCTCAGGGGAGACAGTCCTCCATGAACTTCTCCAACATGAATCCTTCTCACAGGCTGCAGGTCTTCATGAACTGTTGCAGTTTATGTCCTTTCCATGGAGTGTAGTCCTTCAGAAACAGAATGCTTCAGCATAGGTCTCCACAAGGTCACAATTCCTGTCAGCAGACCTGCTCCAGTATAGGCTCCTCTCTCCATGGGGTCACAGGTCCTGTCAGGAGCCTGCTCCAGCATGGACTTCCCACAGGGTCACAGCCTCCTTTGGGCATCCACTTGCTTCAGAGTGGGGTCCTCCATGGGCTGCAGATGGGCAGCCTGCCTCACCATGATCTTCACCATGGGCTGCAGGGGAATCTCTGCTCCGCTGCCTGGAGTGTGTCTTCCCCTCTTCTTCACTGACCTTGGTGTCTGCAGAGTTGTTTCTCTTGCATATTCTTACTCTCTTCTTTTGGTTGCTGGCGGTGTCACACAGTTGTTTTTTCTCCACATCATCACAGAGGCACTACCATTGTAGCTGATGGGCTCAGCCTTTGTAAGCAGTGTGTCCGTCTTAGAGGCAGCTGACATTGGTTCTATCGGACATGGGGAAGCTTCTAGTAACTTCTCACAGAAGCCATCACTGTAACCTCCTGCTGCCAAAACCTTGCCATGCAAAGCCAATACAGAAGCATATAAAGTCTGTGTTAGACACAGAAAAAACCTTGAAAAGTAGTAACATTCATAAAGACAAAGAGCTGAAGTTGTGTTATTTGGGGCCAGCAAGGCTAAAGCAGTTTTGGTGTATAACTGTAAAGGAATAATGAATCATGCATGGAAAAGACTTCATCTGTTGTGCACAGGTAGTAAGCCAGGAGGCTTGAAGCAGAAGCATGTTTTGAATGTGGACGCCCTTGCCTCTCCCTACAGAGAAACACAGAGCTCAGACCCACTCCAGTGAGGCAGGCAGCTCAATGTTCCTTTCTGAGTCTTTGAGGCACCAAGGAGCAGGGTGTTCTACTCCGCAGCAAATCCTTGCCTGTTGGCATGGCAGCAGCTTCAAAATTAGCTCTACCTCCACCAACAAGAGCTCAGAAGAAATCAGCACCCAGCCTAGAGCAGCGAATAGGTCATATGTGAGTATCTGCAGGAGCTGAGGATCCAGAGGGTTGTTTGGTGTGTGGTTTGGGTTTGTTTTTTAAAAGAAAACCAGAAAAAAACAACGACAACACCGCAACAACACCAAAACAACCAAACCAAACAAAACCATGCTAGTATACTTTTTACTACAAAAATGCTGAAATTAAAAGTTCTGGTGTGGTTGATGACCATCTCTGAGCATTTCTCACAGAGGAACATTGTATCATGTTCTATCACCTGTTTGTTTGAAAGGTACCACAGAAGTGGACAGGATACAGAGAAGAGTCACAAAATGTAATTCAAAGTCTAGGGCTGAAGAAAGAAGAAAAGACCCTGCTGCCTTTCAGGGAAAGACTTAAGGAGCTCAATCTGATTTAGTTAATCAAAACATAAGCTTGAGAAGCAGTGCAGCTACAAGGTATAATTACCCACACGGGGAGAAAATACTGGCTACAAAAAAGATCTTTAAGTTAGCAGAGAGACATATAAAAAGAACTGATTACCAGAAGGGGAAGTCCAGCAAATCCAATGTAGTAATGGCGCTTAACTTCTTAGGAGCACAGCTGTTTAATCACCAGAATAAAATACCCAGGAAAATGGTAGATTCTCCATCTATGTAGTCAAATTGAATGGCTCTCCCTAAGTTCTACTTTCAGCATGAGATGCCATAACTCTGTAAGGACATTCCCAGTGAAAACCTTTGGCCTCTGTTGCACTAGGCAAGTTTTGTACTCTTATTTCATCTCACACCCATTTTGCTTGGTATGTCTTTTGAACACAGATCTTCAGCCTCACAGAAATAATTCCACTTTCTTATCTTTTCCACTTTTTCTGCTGCTTTTTCAAAGGTCAGTGCTGGGAAAAAGGCCTGGATGCCCAGCCTTTTGCTGATAATGATTTCCATCCTCTCCTTGGCCTGGACATCTACCCCCCACACCATACTATAACATCTCTTCACTTTGCTCCTTACAACCTGTTCTGTCTCTTTGTATGGATCTGTACAAATGCTGTTTGTGCTACCAAACAGCAGAAGGAAGCGGGGCAGGGAGCACCAGGACAAAATCTGTCCCACAAGTGGGAACTTGCAGGCCGCCCATGTTTCCCTCATGAGATCACCCTCTGAGGGGCATACAGATCCAGAAAGGGCTTTCCAGGCAGAGCTCCCCTTGTGCAACCACACATCTTACAGCATTTGGCCTGGGAGAAGTGTCTGCTTTCTCTCTGCTCTGCCTCCCCCTTCCCACCCCGGCAGTGTGACCCACGGCACAGGAGTCAGTGTCACTACCACTCCCATTCTCTATTTACCAAAGTAGTTCTTCCCCTTTTAATGTCCAACCCACACATGCTGCTTATCTGGTAATATATTCACTGCCACAGTTGGAGCATTTATAACCTGCAGAGCCTGTGCCAGTCTGGAGACAGAAGGTTTCACTGAACTGATACAGCTTTGTAATAAAATTACCCACCTGTTGGTATTTCAGGGCAAATGTGCTTTAATGGCTCCATCGGTGAAACCCATTTGTCAAGAATGGTGCAAAGCTCTGGAGTCCCACTGGAATCCTCACTAAGTCTGGGCAACCGACTCACATTAATTCCTAGAAATGATTTTTTTCATCTTCAGGTTGCAAAGCAACTTAAGCTCTTTCTCCCAGGAATGGGACATGGCTAACACAATCCATGCATTTATCAGCATCAGCATGGATATTAGAAGCAACCATATTTGGAGGTCACTTTAAGGTTGCCACTCAATTCCGACTGGTACAAAATACTGCCTTCTGTGTGGAAGAAGCCTTAGCAGAAACTCAGAGCTTCTGCTGTAGTCCCTTCCCTTAGCTTACAGATAGCCTCTGACATCAATTCAAAGTCTCATTTTTCAAAGAAGCTGAAGGATTGAATCCTTGCTCCATGAAGGACTAAATTACAGTCTGTGACCCTTGTTGATAGCTGGGCTCCTCTGAGCCAATGTCTCTGAGAACCGATAACAAAACAGCTCTGATTAAAGAGAAGTGTCTGTGGAAATTACTCGAGTAGTGAGGAAGTGCACTCCCAAGACTGGAGAGGCTTCCCTTGGAGACAACTTTTTTGCCATCACTGACATTAGCAATACAAAACCCCTTATTCCCTGTACCTCATGCCTTCATTCCCTCCAAAGAGAACAGCCATCCATGCAGAGTGCCAACCCCCAAAATGAAAAACACTAGAGGCCCCATGAACACTATGTGGGATTTAGTGACTTTTTTTTATATGAAAAAGTGCTTGGAGGCTGAAGTAAAGAATGCAATTAAAAACTCTACAAAGAAGCAGGAGAACTTGACCCCAAGTTTCTAGGTCAGCTGTCAAAGAAATAATCCTAATTTCTTGCACTCTGGAAATGAGTGCTGTGTAAGAGAGCTGCACAGATGAGGAGTGCAGCTTGCGGATGAAGATGAAGTCTAACCCGCCCAACTCTAGCTTAATTCTAGCATCAGATACAGATGCAGAGCTCACTCCAAAAGGAGTGTCACCATGCCGGCATCGCTTCCATTGCCCCAGGAAGAGCTATTGAAGATGTTGCAACTGAATAGTTTAGGTGCAAGTCTGGGATTCCCCCGTGGAATTTCTAATATCAAGATGCCTGAATGTACACCTTTTTTCCCCATCTGGTGTTGGAAAGGGTAGGGGGAGCTGTGAAGTAGCAATCATTCAGTACATTAAATATACATTTGTGCATGTATGTATTTATAAAGAGAGAAGAAAAAAAGAGAGTTAAGAAACTGCAAAATCCATGAGCCAATCACAAATACTTTTTTCCCCTTCCATCTTTTCCCATGTATAGTGCAAAATGGACCTTAAACTTCAATTCCAAAATACTCATTGCAGTAATTCTCTGTAGCAAAGAATTATTTTTTACTGTTTATGTTCTCACTCCAAACAGGAAATATCAAGCTGCAAATATTAAAGAAAGGTACTCCCATTTTGCTCAGAATGGCATTCCTAGAAGCATTTATTGCCATGCAAAAGCAGTTAATTGTATTTGAATTTTTCACTGAATTTTCAGTGAAAAGAATGCACTATTTCAGGAGACTTTGTAGGTGATATTTATCTCTTGACCCCAGTTACATGGCATAGGGTAAGGTTACAAAACCAAAAACTCTATCACACTATCACTGAATGTTGATAGAGAACAAGGGGAGGCAGAAGTGATGAAAAACTGAGAGAAACCGAAAAAAGAACCATCTTGGTAACAGGTGTGACTTCATGTGTGCTGTCAGCAGCCAAATATTTGTGATAATCTACTGAAAATTACCAGAAATAAAGCATCAGAACATATAAAATTACATTATGATTATGCTTGCAGCTGCATTCGTGATAACACACTGATGTTTTCACCATGCTAACATTAGTCAATTAATGAACCTTCCAGGCCAGATTAGGATCTGAAAAAAAGAGATGCTAATCCAGTCTCTGAAGTGCTGCAGTGCACAAAGCGTGGGCTCACTCCATATGTTCTCTCCCTCCATGCAGAGTAAACGTCAGTGTTGCTTTTGCATGTTTAATGACAGTTTTCCACAATCCACTGAGCCTAGAGGAGCTATGAGTGATTAAATTCAACTGGAGTGAGGCCAGCTCATCTCACCATTCTTCAAAGTTGGTGGAATATGTACACTAGTAAGAGGTGTGGGTAGTAAGGTCCCCAGCACTAAACAAAGATGTCACTGTGCTTAAAGTTTATCCCAAAGACGTAGTCCCACATGTGTTCATGACTGAGCCTCTGACAATTCACCATCCCAGACCTTAATGCCTGTTGGTGGCCCCTGCACTATACCCAGCCTCACCCCGATCTCTCTACAATGGAATTAAGCAATTTATAAAGCAAATAAATAACAAAAGGCTATGAATCATGAGGTTACTGTTCCTTCAAGGGTTCCTGTTCTATTCTTGTTCTAACTGAGAACAGAACTCTTCTAATAATGCCATCAGCTGCAAGAAAGGAAGCTCGAGTCATCATAGCCCCTGGGTAAGAAGATATGTGTGCAATACACAATTGCCTCTTGGTTTAGACAAGCTGGCTTTGTTACCTATAAGCCCTCTGAATGCCTGTAATAAGGAGGAATCTGTCTGATACTTGCCCTCACTGCAAGCTGAGAGCGAACATGCTGCAAACGCATTCACTCTTTTCCTTCCGCTTCAGTGCTAAGAAATGGATTGCAAATGGCCATTTGCAAATCATGAAAAATGAATCTTATTTGTGTCCAGCACAATCACATCAAACACCTACTCCATCTCTACAGATCCCAGCCTTTCTCTGTCCCTGAGTAAGAAACGGGATAGCTCATGCATAGTTCTCCATGCTTAGCTTTACCTTGTGGTTCTGGTATCTCTACAGGCCACAGCTGCGAGAGGTCATAGCAGCTGCAGCACCAAAGTTTTGGGCTGGTATCCTCAGACTAGCATCCAAAACATGAGCTAAGGGCCCACAAACACTATGACTCGCAGGAAGAGGGGAGTCATCATGTCAGAACAGCCTAAATATGCCACCAAGCAATGTAGTGAACATGTGGCTGAGCAGACTTAGCACTTGCAGTTTCCTGTCTTTTGGGAGAGTAGTAATGCTCTTCCCAGCACTATAGCACTTCCTATTCCCTTTTTCCAAGGATGGATAGTAGAAGGTTAGCCCCTATCCAGTCATGGGTTTGGGGCATTCTCTTCCTGGTGAAAAATCTGAAGTTGCTTCCCCCTCTAGCAAAACCAGACTCTCATCTATCTTTCTTAACGTTCTTTTGAGTTGCTTAACAACCTACCTATCTTTTAGGCTTTCCCAACCCTTATCTAACATGGGCCACAAGGCAGATGGGAATGGTCCATCATAAGGTCAGACAGCAAGAAAGTACAAACAACTGTTGCTCTCTGCTCCACTGGTCAGAGCATTTGCCCGGGTAGGGAGAATATCCGGGTTTGGCATTTTACCCTAAGCACTTGTCAACATGTTAGGTAACAGTTTCCCGAAGCAGAGCTTATTAACTAGGTTACATCAATATGACTTGAATGCCTTCGAACTGGAGCTTGCATCTCAACATACTGCTGAATTGTGGAAATACCCAGATGGCAAATGGCTGGCTCCGAAGCTTCTAGGTAAGACCATCCTTGTTACAGGAAGTGGCATGCAACAGCAAAGGACAAAGCATGTAGGGAAACCATACTTACTTTCCCTTTGCTCAGATTCCTGGTGCAGCAGATCTCCAATAGAGCCCTAGGTACATTCTTCTAAAACCCTTCTATAAAATATGTACGATTGTAATTCTTAAGCTCTTCAACTGTGTGGTTAAGCAAATTGTTGCTTACTACCTACCTTTCAATGTCTGTTGCTAACATACTGTCTTTTGTTTCCACCTTCTTCTGCAGATGCCTGGAAGAGCTGCTCAGAGACTGGAAGGTAATGCCCAGCAAAAGAGTTTCCCAGCATTTTTCCTGCAGTAGGCAGTTCCCTATCACCTTTAACAGCTGTGGGATTGGTCCTCTTTTTGTTAATGTTTTAACCAGGCTTGCCAAAAACACACTGTTCCAGCTTCAGAGTAGGAATTGCAAATGTTCATCTTTTGATCAGCTGCCAAATGATTCTTCAGGAACAAGGAGAGGAATGGC
>WEIS01091305.1:0-10306 GCA_013389965.1 Todus mexicanus
ACTCTATTAAATTTTAAATATGAAACAACTGCCATCTAAACTAACAGACAAAAAGTTATCTATTCCAGATGGATGTTTACCAATATCTAATGAAAAAAAAAAAAGGTCTCATTTTAAGTACAATTAAGGGTTTCCAAAGTGCATCAAACTGCTTTTTCAGCAGTGACCAGGCATGCTAGACACCTAGCTTCCAGCTGAGTTTTCCATTACTATTTCTGAAAATTGTATCAGAACCTATTAATAACATCAACTGCTAATTGCCTATTAGCAGTACTCATTGCAAAACTGGCCCTAATTTAACAATGTATTTCTCTGTCAGGTGCAAATCCAAACAAATCTTCACAAAGGGAATCCTTGTACCTGGTCGTGACCACACAGACTTCAGTTAACGTGCAAATTTGTTTGCAGGATTTGAGGCTTAAAAGAACAACAGTGAATTTGACACTAAAATAGCAGCACCGAGGCAACATCCTGCCCCTAACAGTTTATATTAAGCACACACTTTTGTCCGTCTTAGTTGGACTTCCAGCAAAATCTACGGGTGTACTGACAGGCTTAAGGCTAAGTAAATACTTGGGTAGTTCCACAGCGATTGCTCCTGTCAGCAGAGCTCGCTAAGGACAGTGTTGCTATCTGACACAATAGAATGTGTTTCTAACAATCCATATCTTTTGTTTTAAAAACTGAAAAATTTCAACTGTATAATTTGGAATTCTGCCTCTGAATATCCTTTTCCACAGTTCAGCATTTCTTTTAATATTCACTCATTATACTGATAAATACTGCCAGCAGTGGCTTTTGATGCATGCTGTGGCAAACAGTAAGCATGAACTAACATTTCCTCCCTTTATAATTACTCAAACTTTAAGACAGCATAATCCATCTTCATACCTTTTCTCCTTTGGGTCCCGGGGGCCCTGGGGGCCCTGGTGGACCCTGGTGACCCTAAAGAAGCAAACAAAACTAAAATCAGTTCCAAAACAAACAATTAAAGAAATAATTAATTCCAAACTTCTTTTAGCTGCTTGCTACTATTATTTCTTTGCTGTCTGCTAATAAAGTAAATAGTGATGTGGCTCAAAATGAATGGGCCTAGGCAGAAAATGTATTGTGTGCAGGAAAAACTGTGCGCACAGTGGGAAAGCAAAGGTTCCGACAGAGCTTCTGCTTGTAAGGGGAGCCAGGGTGGTTCTTGCTTCAGGGCTAGGGCTACTGATGAAAGTTTGTGTTCAGAAAAAAAGACAGCAGTCTGGTCTGTAACAGCATGACTCAATCCATTTATGGTGATGATCATAAATATTTTTCAGTGAAAGCCACAATATCTTTACATCCTTCAACTAACCTCATTCAATCAGTTTCTGTCAGGGAAAGGGAAACTGCCTGGCCAGACAGTAAGCAGAGGTGGTGGTGTTTGCTGAACACTCTTTATAATGAATAGTTGTAGTAGTGTTCTAGGAACTTTATTCACAAGGGCTGAGATACATTGGAAAAGGTTTCTAATCTGTGATAAAAAACTGCTAGTGAACTCACAAAACCCAGTCATCACTGCATAAGGCTAACATTATCACATGTCATATAAACATATGTGAGTGTCTGACACTCCTGAAGATATTTCTTTATTCTAAATACAGATCCCCATGAAATCTGAAATTAGAGTACTACAGACTTAGTTAGGGATGTGTGTGTACAAGAATTCAGTAAAAAACTCACCCCATAACCTGGAATTCCTAACTCTCCTTCAGGTCCCATTGCTCCTAGGTGTCCCTGTTAAATTCAATAGTCAGTGATGTAAAAATGAGCTTCCTTGTAAAATGTTACAATAATGCCTACTTCATAAAGTTATCACTTGGAAAAATATTCAAATATTGATATTTGAGAACTACACGACTTCCTTGTTAGGCCCAACTTCATTTGGTAAATAATACTGGGCTTTTCCCTATTCTGTGGAAAAAATGATCAGCATTTTCAGTCCTCAACCTGTGCACAATTAAGATAAAAATGATCTGAGCTTTCAGATGTGTGGATGAACTCCATTTACAAATGCTAAGTATGACAAGAGAAGATGAGGGTGGTCCTCACCTTATGAAGTTGAGCTTTTCTCTTGAAAAATATTGGCCATTCAATAGTTTCTTTACTTCTGTACTTCGTGTGTACACAGTGCTGCATTCTGTGGCCACAGGACATGGCCTTGGAGCAGCAAGATGGGCATGCTGCCTCACTACTGTGGAGGCTGCATGTCTCTGTGAATCTCTCTTGTCACAGCCTGGGGAGCTTGTGATCAAAAGAGCTCAAAGCTAATGGAAATACCCTTAATTCAGTTAACACTGGATCAGGATCACATTCAATAGGAGTAGCAGTCCTCATCTGAAATCCGTCATTTCAGCCATGGCTATGGCTTATTTTATGTAATAGCACGTCCCCGTGGTTTCTGGTTTTGGAATTGGGAAGGTTTAAGAAACAGTCACAACAGTGAGATTATATGTGGACTGCAGGTATGAGTATTCCACGGCATGCTCTGCCATCCTGCTCCTCCGATTGTCAGATCATGAATCTGACCAGAGGAGATGACGACTCCTTCCAGGTCCATCGCCTGGGTTTCTGTCTGGAAAGGTGCACAGATTTCATTCTGATCCTGAAAGACCAGAATACGTAAAACTGGGAAGGATATTGCCTGCATCTCCAGCTACCTAAAAAAATATTCATACATGCTACAGCTGTGATTTGCATCTTCCCATGGAGACACGTGGTTCTGCTAAACCAGAAACACATGAACTCTAAAATAAGCATGTCTTGTACAAACCGAGGGACCTCGAGTTCCTCTTGCACCTTTGGGACCAATTTCTCCAGGTTGGCCAGAGTCACCAGCAGGTCCAATCTCTCCAGGAGGGCCAAGCTGTCCCTTTTCCCCCTGTTGATATTATTGTATTAAAAATAATAAGAGATTGATAATAAGTTTCAAAATGCAGTTTATGCTTAGCCAAAGTGTGTAACAGCATTTACTGTAGTACTTAGAATGTCTGAACCCAGAACTCTACAGTGAAAAAAACTTCTGCTAAAGC
Source organism: Todus mexicanus (assembly GCA_013389965.1). Taxonomy (NCBI): domain Eukaryota; kingdom Metazoa; phylum Chordata; class Aves; order Coraciiformes; family Todidae; genus Todus; species Todus mexicanus. Next base: position 3,060 of record WEIS01091305.1, read on the forward strand.
CTTTTTTTTTATTATTTTAGTCAAAGCTTAACATTATTTATAGCAGCAGAAACTGATCTGAGTTGCAAAGTCACATCCCGATACAAATTTAAATTTCCTAAGGTTCTGAATGTTATTGATTGCAGAATGATGACAATCCTAATTGCTATGGCTAGCAAGAAAAAAAAAAAAAAGCTTGAAGCATGACATAAAACAGGGATAGACTTGGTTCGATGGAATAATTTTGTAATTTAAATTTGTGTTTCAGAAAAAAGGAATGGAATTGAACAAGATGAAAAATACTACCTTCTTTCCCAAACGGCCCCTCTGACCTGGGTTTCCTGGTATTCCTTCAGGGCCCTGTACATTTAATAGAGAGAGAAAATGAAATGATTGTGAAAGGCCTGGCAACATGTTTAAACTGCGCTCCAAACTGGATAACCAAGCAGGCTATTGTAACGCAGAGAGGCGGGAAGGAAAATCTCGTTAACTGTGGCTGTGAGCAACTTAGAGCAGAAACAAGTGGGCAAGCATCAGAGATCATTTATTAAACTAGTGAAAGCGCACTGAAAATAGGGAGGAAAACCCACAATAAATCTTGTCCACACAGAAAATACTGCTTTAGGAATAAAACTGCTTCAAGATAACTACTGGATTTAGAGAAATACAAAACACAACCAGAAAAAACCTAAAAAAACCTTGAGGCTGTTAAGTACAAAGAGCACGCCTCTGACACAATTCACTGTAGAGCAGAGACCTAACTCAGTAAATGCTGGTGCCTACCACTGCCCACCTCTTGGGGACTGTGCAACTGCATGTGCTGCCTGCAGATGAAGGGTGCTGTGGAGCTACAGCCCTGCTGCCCTCTAGGTCACTTCAAAAGCTGATCCTCCCAAAGGGCCTGATGTCTCCACTGCTCACTGGTTTCAATTCACCCCAAAGCTCTGTGAGTTAGAGGAAGTAATTTAGATAAAGTGAGATATATTTGGGGGGTTTGAGTCATTGTGGTGATAAACCAGGGTAAACATAGTTCAAACTGATTTGTGAAGCTTATTTGTTGCTTTGTTAGCTTCTGTTTAAGAAAAATGCAGTATTGCTATCACTCCGAATAAAACCCTCAGACAATTGTCTATAGGAAACTGATTTCCATGTTTAGACCAGGATGTTATGATCTGCTCGTATCCCTAGAAGGAGATCAAACCAAAACTATGATGTGAACACTCTCAGACACCAGGGTGGATGAGTAGGGAGGGAGGCAGCTCTGCAGCTGCCTTTGGAATGCGTGGAATAGAAACGTGAAAAATCCCCCACTAACCACATCCTCCCAAACATCAAATTGCCAGATCTGCCTGTCACACTGAGGCATAGCAGCACTGCTCATGTTGTTTACTGTGTACAAGTATAATTGCATACAATGTAGATATTCCAGGGCTGAGCTGTTCAACGATAATTTCAATGTACAAAATCTTTGAGTTTCTCCAGAATTGCTTATCCATAACAGAAGCAAAATAAAAAAAATCTCAGTGATATTATTCTATCAGAAACAAAAATTGTTCTGTAGTACACCAAGTATACTGGCAACTAAAAGAGCACTTTTTTCCTTCAGTAGGAGAGTAGCTCACCATGATTGTAACAGTGATGCTTAGAGGACAGAGGGGACAGTGCTCACAGCCGTTGACAGCTGGCCCTTCAACTAATGTTTACTCAGACTTCATTACCACATAAGAGCTACAGAGAAGGCAGCCAGAGGACTGCACATGGGAACATGATCATTTTTGGTAAGGAAATCCGATGTCTGACTTGAGGCTACATACGTGCTTTGGAAACTGCACTCCAAAACATTAGTTCACATTAAGAAGCTGCATAAAAATTCAGCAAAATAGGTTGTATAGAAGGATTTTAGCTGCTAGGAGTGATGCCAGAACAAATACATGAACCAATCTAACAATGTTGACTATGGATCCCAATGCTCATTTACTATTAGACCTGTGTATGCTTGCTGCCATTTCTCTCCATCTGCAATCTCTGTTTCAGTTGTCTATGGCAACTAGTGCTCTCATGACACATTTATCTAATTCCTTTCACAGGGGCACCAAAATTAATTTAGACAAATAATAACTGTCTTTTAAGAACAAAATGGAATCATTAAATTCTTTCTTTCTTCTCTTTCCTTACTTTTTATAGTATATGCCCCATTGCAGGGTGGTTGACAAGATGAGAAGAGAAGGTTCAACAAAGACATGACATCACATCACAGCAGAGAACCATCATCTAAAGTCTTGCTGCCTGGCATGACAGAACCTCATTTCTGGAAGTCAGTTCCAGTGCAGGATGGACACCATCCATAACATTGTCTTTACAACACTTTGGCAGCAGTGTGGAAAGACCACTGCTAGCAAAGGCGTGCAGGAATCATCAGTAGGAATACTTTGGATTATCTGACATCTATCATGTGATACTGGTTTTAAGTCTCTTTTGACCTGCCTTGGGTTCCTTATCAGAGGAGGAACTATAATCCATATCAACACTTTAAAAAATCCTGTGCTGTTGATGTCTGTGCTGCAATAATTTTGTAACTGAAGAAATCTCAATAATTAGGATATCCTTTTCCTAGAAATGTTATTTTTAGACCTTCCTTTTGTTGTTAAGGTTTACTAAAAGGAATGACAGCTAAGCATGTATGCGGTAAGAACATTAACACAAAAGCTGAAATTGGAGCCAAATCTTGTGTACTTTAAGGTCTAACACATAATCATTTACAAGCTGCTCAAAATGGCAGTTCTTTGCCCCAGGACCTTTTAATCTAAACTAAAAACTAGATAGCCCTGAGACAATAAACAAAGCCATGAGTAGGGAACATGATACAAAATAACAAAAGATCTTACGGCATAATTTATGGTACTATATGCATCTTGCCAATTTCTTTGGGTGTTTTTAAGATATAAAGAATGACCTAATACTTTGAGATTGCTTAGTCTCCAAATGAAGGTGAAAATACAGAATAATGACAGAAGGTTGTCTGGAGATCTGAAGTGAGAGGCTCCAGGTTGTGTGGTGTACGTGCCTGCATGACAAGTGGTGAGGAATCATTATCTGCTGAGAGGTCTCAGACAGGAAAAAAGTTTGTCTCCCCTCCCTCCCAACTCTGAAAAACTGAATCACGTAGAAAAGAGAGCAAGCTCATTTAAAGATGGTCATCTCTAACTGCAATAGAAAATCAGAAAATAAAAAGTAAAAGAAGCAAGCAAAATTAAAAAGAAAGTAATTATGAAAAGCAAATGAACAAAAACTCCACTTAAACCTGCAAACACTTACAGGAATGCCCATTACGCCAGGTTCGCCAGGGGGTCCAGCAATTCCTGGCAACCCTATCTCTCCTTTTTCACCGGCTTCTCCAAGAAGTCCCAGGTCTCCAGGGTCTCCCTAAAATAAAGCAAGAAAAAAAAAAAAAAAAAAAAAAAAACCCCCCAAAAACCCACTTCAGTCAAGCTGCTGCTACAGAATTACTTATTCTTGAGAAAAGTGAATCCTGAATCTTAAAGTTTGACAAAAAGCACAATAAAACTGATGGGAATCATACCAGTCAAATTCAGAAAAGGCTCCAAGATAAAGACTTTTCCATACATTTCATACACTCCTACACTCATAATTTGTGCCATCCATTACCAGCTACCTGAGGGTGTCCTCTGTGACATCCCCTGTCCTGGCACCTGCCACAGCCCCTGGCACAGCACTTGTCCAATGCGGGAAGTGCAGCAGCCTTGGGCTTGCTCTCTCCAGGATCACAGTCACCACAGAAATACTGTACTCAGTTCTCTAGGTTGCATTTCTCTGTCAAGCAGGTAAGTGTCTAAAACGTGCAGGAAAGCCTACAATATGCAGGGGCTCCTATGTAAAAAACTAAGTGTACTCAACTGGGGTCTGTTGACCAGTGTTGAAATAGGAGGGAAAAAAGAGAAATTTGGGTCCTAAAACTAATATGACGGCTTTACATCTGCTACAAAAATTGAACGTACCTTTAGGCCGTCTTTTCCTTGAACACCATCTTCTCCTGGAGGTCCTGGTTCACCCTTGTAGAAAGGAACAGTTGAAAACAAAGTTATTGCATAAACTTCTCAACATAGAAGTATTGCCTTGGAAAAACTCAGACTAGTCTTACACATGCTTATTATCTTTCGGACAACTTTAGCATTGCTGTTATAGTTTATTTATCTTCATTTTTCACTGATTCACAGTGACAGAGTCATATCCCTCTGAACCTTGAAAACAGGAAAGTGTAAAAGATGATCAACCTTAGAAAAACTGGAGATTTGGACAGTGGCACTGAAATTGTTTGGTTTGAGTATATGACATGTAATTACAGTAACCTCAAAAATATATCCATTCTGTCCTGAAACTTCTGTGTTTATGTAGATAGCTACTATATTGGTAAGTTTGGTGACTCAGTTTAGGGCCATGAAAAACTCTTCATTTACCAACAGCATCAGCACCGTCGTACTTGAGAATATTTGCGTTTCTCACGCAAAGACACTGGCAACTTGGAACTTTCGATGCAGATAGTAAAAAAGCGAATATGAGCTGCCCTATAGTAATAATATTTCTGACACAGTGGACCATTTCTGATGCTGTGGACCAGTACCAGGAATTACTCTTATCCAAGGACAGGCAGAATTGTGGAATGCACATTGCTGGAGATTTTGGGCAGGAGGAAAAGATGACAGCAAGGAGCTAATGGAACAGGAGAGCTCAACGATGAGACTTAAGTCTGAAAGGATATAGTTTATGCTCTTTTAAAAGCATCCTGGATAAAATCTGTTTATAGCACTTTAAAAGGCTTTTGCAGTCCTCAAAGGAAGGCAACTGTTTGGGTCAGATGAGGGAAAGACACACAGGAAGAATAAGCAGAGGCACAAATGCTTGATAAAATAAAGTGCCAAGTGATCCACCCACAGCACTAGACACCACTCAGCTGCTTCACGTGGTGGTACAGAGAGATACTCTGCTCTGCTGAGACTATAGTGTTCCTATTATCTTGCCTAGACTGGATATCCACACACAGCATTACTGTGTGCTGTCATCTTAACAGCTGAGCTGAACACACTTGGATTTACCTTCATGCTCAAACCACTTGTTCATGGCCCTTGGTGACATGAGACACTTAGAAATACTTAAACATTATAATCACTACTCTTCTTAACTGGCAACAATATTACAATTTTGTAAATTATTTGCTAAACATATCAGAAAATAGCTTCTTATTGAATACTTCTGATAAATCAAGATTTCTCAATCTTCACTTCTGATGCATTCATAACATACTTTCCCTTTTGGAAGAAGATTTGAATCCATAGCTTACCCTTAAGCCTTGGTCACCTGGTTCTCCAACGTTCCCAGCAGGTCCAATGTCTCCCTGGAATATCACAAGAAAAATAAATAATTGGATTTTAAGGGACAATATTCCTAACAGTGATGGGGTTTACAGATAATGCAGTCATCACGACAATAACAGTATTTCTTAACGGATTATTTCCTATATCACTACTTACTTGGCCAATTAATCAGATTACACTGATTTGCTTTTATGGAAATTACAAAATTTAAACAGTACAACAGAGAATAATTTCAATGCTTACCTTTGGACCTGGTTCTCCCTGCAGGCCAGGTTCTCCTTCAGGGCCAGGAGGTCCCTGCATGGTACACGAGCTACTGTTACACATAGTCATCAATAATAATTTTAAAACCATCAAATAAAATGTCAAAAATTGAAGCAGAAAAATGACATGAGACATTGGGAAAGAAGCATGTCTACAAAATCCAATTAGGACAACACAGTTCTTTGTTCTTACGGGAGTCCAACAGAAAAAAGGAGGGCATAGGAGGAGTTCAGGAACTGCACTGGGGGTCAGGAATACATTGAAGACTCAGCAGTAGTACTAAGCCTGTACCTTTCATCAGAAATTACTAGCAGGCTGAGCAATCATCTGTCTTCTATAAATCTGACTGACAACTTCACTGTTTGGGCTTGGAGCCAGCAGATTACAGCTTTTGGAGAACAAAGCCCTTTTTGGAGTCTTCAGCCCTTAAAGAGTTAATGGTATCAGATAGATTCTTTTAAAGTTTACATTCAAACCCTTTTTTAATAGTCAGTCAGAAGATTTGATTTTGGGTGATTGAGGAAGTGTGTTTCTTTAAATCAGCCAAATCTCTTCAGTTCTATGTGAGCTCATCCCTCAGCTACTTCATTGCAAATGTGGCTAATACATTCTGTCATATTTCTTTCAAAAAGATACTAAAAACAAAGCAAGAAAAGAAGCAAAAGTTAGCAAGAAGTCAGCCTGCAGCTGTATTTCTTCATCTACCATTTGCAAGGATATGTGATTAATGTTGTTGTATTGGATAACCGGAAAGGGAATGGTGCTTAAAAAAAAAAAAAAAAAAAGAAAAATAGAAGAGAGTTATAGAGTTGTTTGCACCTTCTAGGTGTAAATGTCATGAACAGATACCTAAAGACAGTGTTCACAATAGAAAAAAATTACTTTTCTTTTTTTGGTAACAGCCTTAGGTAAGAAAGTCTCCCTGAATTTCATGGTATTTAAGTCAGCTACTGGTAATAAACATAGTTTCTGAACACATTGCCCCAACTTACTCAGTTGCTTGAGTGTTAGTAATTACTATATAAATGGTTAAAAGCTCACCTCAAACCCCATTTCTCCAATAGGGCCAGCATCCCCTGGTTGTCCTCTTGGACCCTGGCATTAAACAAAATTTTGGATGTATCATTCAATTAGCATTAAATAGGATTGCATAGTCTTGACTTTGTCTCTTCAGAATTCTTCCAATTGGCATAAAAAAGTATTTCATTGTCTTTCCTTCTGAATCCAATAGTGTATATAAGCACCATGATGGCATACACTACTAGAGACCTCATTGCCAATCATAACATACTGAAATAACAGATTTCAAATAATAGTGCAGATGTCTTTTCTTTTAAACCAAAAGCAAATTATTATCTAAACTAAGCTCTTGTCTTGATTAACTTAGACTTTGTTTAATTAAGGTTTGTTAAACTGTCTGGTTTGCTTTGTGGAAAAGTCTACAGTCTGGTATCAAATGAACTGAAAACAATTTCAGTGTGATTCGCTATGCATTTAGCAAAGTTTATAGAGGACAATCACTGAGGTGTAATGGACTGAGGACTGAAGTCTTTCTGGTACTATTAGAACACCTTACTGCTGATTCCAGAGCTGCTATGAATGTCAAGAGAAATC